>BQNB010082134.1:0-15705 GCA_026074375.1 Tanacetum coccineum | reverse complement strand
AAGGTAGTTAGTTACAGTAGCTAGTCGTTGGTAAATTAATTGCCAACAAGGTTTACCAACAAATAAGAAGTTTGTTGGTAAAATATCAAATTACCAGCGAGTTTTCAACAATTCTTTCTATGGGAAATTTCCCGCCACTTTTACCAAGGATTGGTTTGTAAAAATACCAACCACACTTAGATTGTTGGTAAATATTAATTAAAAACATACATATGCAAGAGCATTGGGTACAGTGGTGTCATGGCTCAAGCCATAGCACCAAAAAGTACCGCCACGTAAGTAAAAATACTATGGCACGAGAAATGCTATGGCACCACATATTGTGGCTCCCTCGTTGGCACCAGAAAATGTGGTGCCATGGGTCCACACATACAACAAAAATACAACACTATGGCATGAGAAGCTATGGCATCACATCCGGTATGGTTGGCACCACAAAAAGTGGCGCCATAGCTCCATCGCGCTGGCTGTTAATTACCAGCCAAGGCATGATGGCACGAGGCCTGGTGTGGTTGGCACGAGAAAAAAGTGGGCTGGTGCTATGGCTTGAAGCCACCAGCCAACCATACCGCTTGCTCTAAGTACCCTCTTGTGTCGACGTTTGCAACCATGGGTAAAATGATGTCATACCAGCACTTTTTCCATAACACTAGAATCCATCACAACACTAAAAACACCACTTTCTCCTATAAGACCAGGAACACGTGCCATGGGACACCCCTTGCCACCGCCCCCCACCCCCCCCCCCCCCAAAAGAAAAACACCCCTCTCTCCCATAGAAAAAAGAAAAAAAAAGGAAAAAAAGACACCGGACCATTGGGCTGGCGAGGACGGCGTCAAGCACGAAAACGCCACAAGCGATGTGGGTCCAGCGTCATCGTGTGGCGTTTTCACGAAAATGCAACTCCAAAACGCATGGTACCGAGAGCTCTTAATAATATGAATAAAACTCAGCATGTGTTAATCTCGTATATTTGTTTACTTGGATTAAAATTATGTATTTCTAATCATGTTAATGATTCAAAAATCAGTAAGATAAAATTTTAGTGTGTATTTTCATTTAGCAATAAAGATCCAATATTTGTTTCGGGTTTGCATTGATTTATTATTGCGCATTTTGTATAATGTTGTTGTACAAAATTTTAAATCAACCAAGTGTTCTTGATTGTCTTGATCCGTGTATGAGTACTTAAAACTCAATAAGAAAATTGACGGGAGCTTTTGCAAATTACTGACAAATTTCTAACGAAAATGGATAACGTCGAGAAAGTAATTCTTATACAGCAACAGCCTATGTCGAGTTTTTTTTAACCAACTAATAGTTTTTATAAAACATATTAATCAATGTGTAAAACATATTAATCAATGTATGACATCTTCTATAATATTGACTATTGTATGTTGTATGGTATGTGTTTATTTTTCTGTATTACTTTTAGTTTAAATCCATTTATTTTAAGCCAATATTTGCTCGAGCAACGAAGGTCACCCAATTTGACTTTCTTTATTGTTGAAAAACATCATAATGGTCACTTTTATTAAACCGTATATTTTTTATTTGTAGACAATAATTTTAAAAAAATTGGAGTAGATAATAAACCTGATGAATTAAATACTCTGACTTAGGGTGTGTTTGTTTCATTAAGATGTTTTAGGTCTGAATCTGACTATCACATCTTATTGGTAAGAGGTGGTTCTAAAGTCTGAATCTGAATGAAATAATGTTTTTTTTTATAATTGTATGAATGGTTTTACATCTCCGTTTTTAAGTATATATTATCAATAAATGTGTTATCGTTAACAATCTTTCACAGTTTCACATGAAGTAGCTCGACAGTTAATTTAACGGAGTCAATATCCAACCAAATATTAATTTGTAATTCAAATTATATCAAAATATACCCACACAAAATTAATGTTTTATCAAATTCGGGCTTTTAGATTGTATTTTATATTTGGCCCAACCAAGAATAAACTATTAATAGCCAAGGCCTTCTATTTTTAAGTGAAACCCTAAACCTAACATATATAACATAGTATCTTATCTTTTTCTCATTCAGTATACACATGCACACAACCACAAACTAGACGTCACCAAAATCTTCTCCTACTAAACAGTTATGATAGGTACTCACAAACACTTTTCTTTTTTTTAGGCTAAAGCACTAACACCGCAAGAACATATAGTTCGCTCCTTGAAAAACCATGAAGAACACAACTGTTGTCGGATTTAAGATCCTTACCAGCAGGGACAGAGCTTGAACTATATTTTTAGGGGGGCTGAAGTGTCAATGATTAATTTCAAGGGTGCCAAATAGTAAAATATTTTTTTTTAACTAAAACAAAGAACCAAGGTTGTCAAGATCGGGATCCTACCCAGGATCGTTTTCGTCTTTGCAAGATCGAGATCGTAAGGTAGGATCGGGATCGTAAGATCCTACTATAATGTTATTTTCTTAATAGTCTTTCTAATATTATATAAATCTACAAATGATTATATATCATAAACACAAAATTATATAAATGTTTCATAGGAATGTTGTCATAAATTATAATTATAAAATCTTTAAGAAGATTAACTTGTTTTTTTAATATCTAGGAAACACAACCCATAAATTCGTAGATTTTAGTTCGTGGTTCGAGAAAAGTAAGATCGGATCGTAGTAGATCTTAAGATCCTATGGTCAAGATCGGGATCCTATAAGATCCTAAGCAAGCAAAGATCCTACGTAGGATCTGGATCATTTTTGCTTTGCAGTATCGTAAAATCGTAAGATCCTATCAGGATCGGGATCTTAACAACCATGGTATTTTTCTTTGTTTTACCCGAACCGAACCGAACCGAACCGACAAAACCGAAACCAAAAATTACAAATATACAAAACCGAAAATGATCGGTTCGGTTTCGGTCGGTTCGATTCGGCTCGGTTTGTCGGTTCGGTTCGGTTTTCGGTTGGTTTTGCTCAGCCCTAATCAATATTAACAAAAATAACTTTTAATTCATGATATTAAACGAAGTTTGTCACCCGCGCGTTGCTGCGGAGAGCGGAGGACTATTTTTGCAGTGGCCGATAACGCCAAGTACTATTTTTCAGCGATTGGGACTCACCTTTCAACAAACCGATAACCGTAAAGACTATTAAACATTTTAAAATATATATTAAACTTCAACATTTTTTATAAAATCGTACGCATGTCAGAACCATTGCAATATTGGGCTCGTTTTGTTCGCAATTCGACGATCTTTTCAGCGGATTTTTTTTTCCGAATGAATCGATAGATATGCGCTCCGTAATTGACGAATAAAGTTTATTTTATTGAAAAGTCGTAAGTAGGTGAAATTTGAGGGTGCGTTTTGAAAATTGAGTTTTAAAAAATACGAAAGAAAAACGTAAATAGGTTAAAGTTAAGGGTGCATTTGGAAATTCGGTTTTTTAATATATATATATATATATATATATATATATATATATATGTATTAATATAATACTATATATAATATATATATATATATAGGGGTGTGTCCATTCAGAACCAAACGAATGGACCGAACAAAAGCGAGAACCTCATCATCACAACCACAATCATATTTTTTCAAATATTTATTTTTATTCTTTAATTCAAAAGGGCATAATTGTAAAGTTACATTTTTTTCTTCTTTTTGAATTTTTTAAATAAAAAACGTTTTTTTTATTTCCTAAATTTTAGGAGTAATATATATCTTTAAAACCTATATCATGTTTTTCATCAAGGTAATAGTGCTTTTTTTTGATTTATTTTTTCCAGCTTGCATGTTTTAATAAGGTAATATGCATATGTGTTTTTTTTAAATAATGTAAATTTACATGTGTTTTTAATTTTTAATTGCTTAAAAAAGTAGTTTACATATATTGTATACAATTCAAAACAAAAACATTACACACACAATTAACGATCATGTCATATACAATTCAAATACAAATATCTAAAAGTAAAGAATAAATGAAAGTTTCGTTGATGTATAAACGTGTCTACTAATCTTTAACACGACCAGATTTGGTGTTGTCGTATATGCACATGTATTTTCCCTCATTAGGCAATCTCGATTGCTTTGTATGTATATGTGCATTTGAGTTTATCCATATGCCTTTAAGTATACCCACTCAAATTACTTCGTGTGCACTTGTAGCTACTGCATGTACTTGTGTCTTTACTCTTTATCATAACTATCTACCCGCTAGAAAGTATGTACAAAACACATGTGCACTCTTCATATTAATCATCATACCTGTAACAAAAAAACAATTAATAAACAAATTATTTAATCATAACAAATAACAAATCACGTATGCACAAGTTAAAAATACATGTGCATTTGAGTTCATCCATATGCTCTTATACATATGTAATCGAGTTAGTTCATGTGCACTTAGTATCTCCTGCATGCACTTGTGTCTTTACTATTTATATATTTATTATAACTATATTTTTGCAAGATAGTATGTATAAAACACATGTGCACTCTTTATATTTGTCATCATCCTCATATAATAAACATGTTGAACACCTGATAAAACCAGTTTGTTACGTAATCTTAGTGTCGTAATTTTAGTCTAAAAAAATACATTAGCCATAAAAGAACAAATACTTAAGGATTATGTTTATCCATATTCAATTTCATTTTCAAAAAAAATGCAAATAGATTTAAACATTTAAGCTAATAAAAATTCATTGAATAAATATGTGTTCACTTACTTTTCTTGTGATTTCTCAAGACAATATAAAGTTACATCTGTGATCACATGACTAATTAAAACATGAAAAGATGATAACAAGTCAACAATATCAGGTGCTTTGATATTATAAAAGACTATTAAAGATCTCATACAAAGAATAGGGCAGTCACAAAAATATGAACAAGTTCTTCCATTCTTCTCAAACAAAATTTTCGAAAAGCCAACATCGATCTATTTTTATGACAACAAGTAGCAAGAACATAAATATATTGAACAAGATTGAAAGATCTACAAATGCCTATCATCGATCTTTCAAAATAAACAAAGATTTAAATCAGATTCTTAGTTTCGAAATGAGTACGAAATAAACCTACCTTCGATATTCATTAAGACCTTGTGTTTCACGAATAGAAACCTCACAAGACGGGTCCTCTTAGGCTTCTTTGGCGACATGATGTTAAAAAACATGATAGTGAAGACATGGTGATCTTAATATTTCCGGCGAAGAAACCAAAAGAGTTACGAATATAAATGGAAGACATAAAATATTTATGGTTTTTGTGACGGACGGTAAGAAATGATATAGAAAAGAAGACTATTTCTTTTAGGTTCTGTATTGTGTTTTTAAGTTTATGGTGTAACCATCAATCATATTCACATTTTCTTATAAATGCATGTCACATCATTTTATGAAAAAATCTTTCGTAAATTTTTTATGAATGTAGCTTTGCTCTTACATATATTCCTAAACGAGGTTCTTAACCCACGCGCTGTCGTGGTGCGCGCGGGACTATTTTTGCAATGGACCGACAATGCCAAGTACTATTTGTTCGGTCGTTGGGACTCACATTGCCACGAACCAATAACCTCAAAGACTATTTCCGTAAATATTTTAAATATATAGTAAACTTCAATATTTTTTATAAAATCGTACGCATGTCAGAAGCATTGCAATATATGGCTCGTTTTGTTCGCAATTCGACGATCTTTTCATTGACATTTTTTCCGAATGAATTGATAGATATGCGCTCCATATTTGATAAATAAAGTTTGTTATATAAAAAAGTCGTAAATAGGTTAAAGTTCAGGGTGCGTTTTGAAAATATATAAATTTTTTTACCTCGAGATGGGTGGTGAAGGAATATTTTATTCAAAGTGTTACTGTGCACTGGTGTTTTATGTAAGTTATATAATGGCGGAAGTTTTAGTCGAATTAGTTAGCCACGTGTCATAAGGAGGTGCAGTATTATTTAAAAAAAAAGTTAATGTGGTTTATAAAAACTGTGTTTTATAGGTTAGAACTAGATTTATTTTAAAATTATTTTTGTAATAAGTTATGTATGTAAATAAGTAAGAAAAAACCAAACATAAACATGTTCCATCCATATATGAAAAGAAATAATAAGAGAATACGTGAATTATTCGTCACACAATTAAGTGTGTAAGAATTATAATAATAAACGTAAATGCAATTTGCTATACAAGTTTGATGGGCTTGAATATCAATAATCGTGAGCGTTAATCAATCGAGCAGCGAATGTCCATTCCGCAATCACCTAATAATCAATACAAAATATAAGTAAAACTAGAATTTGATTACTAATTTTATAGAACTTTGAATACAGTAAAAAGCATGTGAGATGTATATTGTACATACCTCTTGAAAGTCGTTCATAGACCTTGTAGCACCTCTTTGTAGACGACATTTGTAGTATTTTTAGATATATTCCCATCCTTGTCACAAATGACAACCTTCAAACCTTTTTTTGCTTGTTACTCTTGAAACAACAACGTATAGCTGTCAATGTGTGAAAACATGACGTGGCAGGTACAAACCCACTTTTGAGAGCGATTGACCTTGACTCTTGTTAATAACCACAAGATTAAGCATGTATCACAAAAAAAAGTAGCAAATCAACATTGCGGATATAAGAGTATATACTTAAACACTATAACTATGAAACTATAAGGATAGATATGTCACCTAATTGTGACTGAAATGTAGGAGTTGTAGTTTGCCTAAATGGTGTACCCGCATTGGCAAATAATGGTGATAATTGATTTTCAAAAGTGTTCCGACTTTGTGTGGGCAATATGGTGTTAGTTGTTCCGTAGTTTGATCCTAATTACATACACATAATTCATCTTACTATTATAAGAAAAAAAGTAGAAATTATTTAGTCAACATATGTACAATATTACCTTGAAAAAAGGTTGAACTTAAACTTCTTGTTGATTGGCCAATGTCTGGAATAGTATTAAACCTTTGGGGCAAATATGTGTTACACATTATAATAATAGTATATTTTCATAAGTTTAATAACTAAACGACATTAAGAAGTAATAAAAGAAGTTGTTTTGTATTAGGCACATAATACGCAACTTACAGTTAGTTACGTCTAAAAGCGATCGACTATTGTGAGTTGTTGCTTGCTGCAATGTAGAATGAGTAGATGAACCTATTAGGTAACACCAAATTATGAATATTAACAAAAGACATTGCAAAACAGTTTGTAGCTTTAATGATTTACGATGGCAAATACTATATGTAGTTATTATTACAATGAAGATGCGTTGACAACATATATACTATTGAATCATAACATGTTTTTGAACCTAGAAGCTTGTTTGCTTGTGTTGCAGATGCATTCGAGGATGATAACGTTGGCAAACTTCCATTTAGTGGATCATCTAATGAATATAAACAAAAAACGTTAGACAACATATACAACAACAATTATAGTAAGTCATTTTTGTGTATAGATAAACATACAATTGAGTATCTCTGCCAAAGATGCTCTTTTGTTTGAAGTTGGTGCCAGTATCTCCGACAAAGGGATTATTCGGTTGGAATGTTGAGATGTGAGAACTTCTGGCGAAGAGACATTTTGGTATGCATGCTGCGTTTTTTAATTGGACAACACCTTTTCTTTACGTTTTCTTGAACCTTTTTTATTGTTTTCATCCATAGTATTGGTGTAGTAATAGTAATGTGATTAACATAAGAACATGTATGTTTGAAGTTGTGAGGTTAAAATTTTATGTAACACACACTATCTTTATATAATGGGTAATGATATTTACTAGTTAATAATGAGATACAATATAAAAGGAATTTTATTCATGTGATTGTAAAGTTAAAATTTGAAATTAGATGACAATTAATAAGAATCGGTCAACCTGATAACTTCAACATAATTTGTTCATTTAACATTAATTAACATTAAATAAGTAAACTTTAGAAAGTAACTGAAATTTGAGACCCTAACATTTCATTCATTTGTCAATCCGCAATGTAATACATCGGTGAAAACATAAGTATTCAAGTTGTTATGAACTTTATCGTGTTACATCAAAGTAATACCTAAACAAAGCATACTACTCGAATACATTTATTAATAAAAGTGGGATCAAATAAACTTGTTGATCATACTTAGGTGTTGACAGCTCAATCTTCACGGAAGAAGTTGAGATCCACAACGTAATCATCAGTTAAGTCATGACCCATTGCGCGTAGTTCGTTGATCAAAGCATCTGCTTTAAAAACCCTTGCCTTTACACTGTTTAGAAATTTTTCACACTCTTCATGATCCCCAACATTAAGTTTCAGCCAGTTAAAAAGAAGGGATTCATCCATTTCATCTGTAATCAAAGTTAATTATAAACAACAAAGTGCGTATACTTATTATTACAAAACATATTCATTTGTTAGTTTAGTAAAAACCTATATTTGATACCTTTGTTTTTGTGTGAAGATTAACCTCCTTTAAATATTGATGCAAGAAACGTCATTGCATCATCAACTTTAGTATTTAGTTGTTTAGCTTGTTCATGACTAAGTCTGTCATCTTTTTTTGGCTCGGGCAATGGTTTCACAGGCTCTGTGCTTAGACCATGGTTTTTTGAGTTGCCTTCACGAGAAGATTTGAGTGCATCTTCAGAAAGTTTAGGGTTTGAAGATGCCATGGGTATATGGTTTTTGTGGTTGTTGACACATGTATTAGGTAAATATTCAAGAGTATTTATAAGTCTTGATAGCGGTTTATATATTTACACATATTATCGTTTATAATTAACACCTTTGTATAAGTAATTGAGCTAAATAAAACAAAAAGATAGTATCAAAGTATAAATAGAAACGGTATTATAGAATATGCTTATTAATTCTTTAATGTGTAAAAAATCATGACAAAAATATGCAGAAAATCATTCTCAAAATATGGTATTAATAATTAAAGTTTCTAAACATAGTAGATAAAACAATAGAGTAAAAATTAAACATGTTATTTTTTATGAAACTTCAATACGTAATATCAAAAATCGTCATCACTATTTTCATCATCTATATCATCATCACTTGCATCTTCGTCATCAATGAAGTCGTCCAACTCATCTACGTCATCTGAAGGTTCATCTTCGTCAGTATTATTTTTAGAATCTTCTAAATCAATTCCAGCGTCATCATCGGTTCCTTCCTCAGTGATATTGTTATTGTCAAACTCATTATCTTGAATAAAAGTTTTGTTATTAACAAACTCTTCATCTGAACCTTCATCAATAGGAGAAAACGCGTGTGATTTAGAAAGTGAACTCCTTGGTTTCTTTTTGGAACGACTAAATCTAATCGGTTCTTCGTCATCAAAGTCCTACATAAAATTGTATAGTGATTGAAAATTAGTAATATTTTGTATACATAAAGATGTAAGCCATATATTGAAGAAAACTATAGTGTTTTGATATATTCATAGTTTTTTCATTCTTTTCTTTCTTTTGAATGTCAACATTAACCATTCTTGTATCCGCTAATGACACTCCCTTTTCATCATCGGAAGAAAAAATCTCAACTACATTGTTGTTTATCAAACAACCATCTTTAACTAATCTGCCACGTTTACGTTTGACTGGGACAGGCTACACATTTTTATAGTAAGTTAAATAATATCTCGTATATATCTTTTGAGATAAAGAGCATATCGCCATTTTATTTAGCTAAATATATATGTATTGAAATTCTTACGGCTTCATTGTCAGATAATTCAATAATCGGTATATCTTTGGTTGAGTCATCGACACTATTGGATGATTCCTTGATTTATGCTTGTGTGCTTACCTACATATAACAAACACATAAAATTTAAACCAAAAATATACAAATCACTAAACATTTTTTTAAATAACATGATAAACAAAACTCTATAAAATGTGATTTACAACAACATGTGTACCTTGGATGCATTTCTTTTGAAAATGTTTTTTATGTTCAAGCTACAAAAGTGATACGTTTTATAGAGTTGATTAAGGACAAAATATATTAGGAAATTATATAGCACATATTGTATTTAATTGTAGATATAATATTAGTTGTACACAAATCATATATAGCAAATATTTTCTGTATACATTCAAATCACAATGTCAAACACTATCATTTATTTGTGACTTTTTAATGAAGACTTTTTAAAAAATACACCAACATTAACTCATACAGATATGAAGTAAACAATTTTTTTCCACTTCATAAAGTATAATGTTATACATAAATTAGAAAATAAAAGAGTAAATAAGAGATAAACTTAACCATTACATTATTTAATTGTAAATAAAACACATAATGTATCTCTCGTTTAATGTGATAACAGTTACACATAATCATTACACTACCATTTGCATACCTTACTAAAAAATTTATGAACAAAAACACACACAGCCAATTTAATATTTCTTTCTAGAGGCCGATCATTATCATCTCAAAACATCACATCAAAGGTAAAAAAATTTCTTCTTAAAAATCGATTGTAGCGTTTAGACTTTGATCTGCATGGATAGATTATTGGTTGGTGTTAAACTTATTAGATTGCATTTTTATAGCACTTTATAGTTCGCCTGATTATTGTTTGGTACCGCCGTTTATAGTTTCATGATTTACTTAATTGAGTCAAGTACTTAGCCTCAAGATCATTTTATGTTTGTTAGTTGAATCTCATTGTATAAGGATATCCATAAATTAGTTAAACGTGAAATAGTTGCATGTGACCAATCCTCGATATAACTTTGAACAGTAACAGTGTCCATATCTTGTAAGTTTTGGCGAATTGTGGTCAATAGGTTTGTTAGATTAGTACGCACTATGTTGATTTATGTTTTGTGTTACATTTGTTAAAACATGCATGTGAGATTGTTTGCTTAAGTTACATTTAATGGAAAAGATTGTTGCTAACTACTCGCGATTTATACGTTAATGTGAATATGAATATATGTTTGGTTATTACATCTCCCGGGAATATCTCTTCCGGAATCTTTTTATCATTGATTCTTACTTGTGTATCTTCTCCTTTTGTGGAATTTGACCTTTTGCCTTGGTCAAGGGCATTCGGTCAGGATCTGTACTAGGGTTGCTATATAAGTGTGTACTAATTTGCGAATCAGTAAACATCTTAGACGAACATATAGCTTCTTGCTTACATTACAATTTTTTGCTAAATACTAATGATATTTTTTCACCCATTGGGCCCATTATGTTTAATGATATCCATTATGTAGTCATATGTCAAAAACTTTAGGCTGCACAAATCCGTATAAGTTTGGGATTGTAATAACATAATGTACTTTACTCGTATGTAGATAAATCAGAGTTAGATTGTTGTTTGGGCTAAATAATCTACTTTCATATTTTTGTTTTGTAGGAAATTAGTTAGACTTTTGATCATATAAGTTATGTTAGGTGAATGTCATTTTTAAGAACATCCATTAATTTGTGAAACAACAAATATTTACATGTGTCATGGGCCTCATATGTTCATACTATAAAACAACATACTTAGACGGTTTAAACTTTGAGTGACGTTGTCGTTTCAAGAGTTGTTCGTTCATACAACCATTGTCATATGATTTGCAACTATCTTTCATTGCATTAGATATTTCATATGTTATTGGCGATTTATACGTTTTTTGTTTTTATGAAGCAGAATGACTATTCAGTTTATTGTTGAAGCGAACCAACGCAACATCCAAACATATCAAGTACGTGTCTAATACGAATCGTTATGATCCTTATGTTCTTTTATTTTCTTCATGTTTTTATCATATAATGGAAACTGAATATTGTTTGTACCTTTATGAATTTTAGGTACTGCCGAATGTGTTTACGAAAACCCTATACACCGGGTGTCTATGGCTATACTTGATTCACAACAGAGGTACAAAGCATAAAGTTTGGCTTAAGAAGGTGAGCGTGACAAACAATTATGCTTTGTTCTCCCATGAGTGGAAGGCATTTCTAAGTGACAGCATATACGTTAGGGTGTCTGCCTTACATTTCATTCGTGAAGGAGAGGATGAGTACTATGTAACAGCATATCATAATGGTGGCATTGAATGCAATGGGTATGACTTGGTTCGAGTAGGGTACAGGCAAAGGAGATGCTTGGTAACTATGGGAGACATGAAAGAGTCTTCGGTAAGTTTTTTCATTAAGCATTATATGGTCAAATTGTTTGTAACTCACTACGTACTCTGCTTCTATGTTACCAAAAAGTTGTTTATTAAATTGGTATGCAGATTCTTCCTTATCAGTTCCTACCAAACCTTGAGCACAACCAAGCAGCCGTAATGGTGAGTGGCATTTGTGTTTCAACTATGACTCAGCGTAGAGTTGTCTCACCAGGCGACCGTCGAGGGCATGTCTTTTCAGGATCGGGATGGAATATATTAGCTGAGGTTGAGAACTTAGAGTTCGGGACCAAAATGATTTTCACCAATCTGCTGAACAATACTGTTTCGTTGGTGCCGTTTGATGATAGTGGTATTGCGTTGCGTCTGGAGAATGTACCACGTATGCCACTTAACCAGCAACGTTCGTTAGTCAAAAGCCCTTGTGACAAAGGTATCTTGATTAGATTGTATAAATAATAGATATAGTTTAATTTAATTTTATACATAAATACATTTAACTATATAAATACAGCCTATTAGACGATACTTTATGCTAATATTCAAACTAATTAAGGTATAACATGATATGAAGTGTAGGAACTTAAAGTGCATTTCAAGAAATAAAGGTAGAAGAATATCATTTTCAATCTTTCGAAGACTCCAATCTTCTAACATCTCAACTGTTGGAACGCGGAAATAGTACGCTATAACATCCTTGTATTCGCTAAGTTGTTTCCTTACTAAATATTTAATGATACTAAGTCTAGCATAACGTGTTTTAACATTGCATGTCATGTGTTCTTCACCATCCCAATAGTCGTAAAGTTTATTTGTCGTTAGAATTCCACCTCCGTGATGAACGCGTATGTCGATTGTAGGCTGAGCAGTGAATCGATTGATAAAAAAAATTATATTAAATGGAAGACATTTTTTTTATCGACAAACAACATATAACATGACATACTAAAATTTCTAAACGCAATTAGTAAAAACTTACTTGAAAAGCCCTAATCGTGCGATTTTTTTTGTGAAGTGGATAAAAGAAGAGGCATCTTGTGTGTTTGATGATTATTTTGATGTAATATTTATATTTGTTATGATTTATATAATAATGGAGAGGTTTATATTAGTAAAGTGATTAATAAAATTGAATATTTGATTTTTGAATCAATGAAATCTTCAATCAAATTAATATCTGATACAATTTAAAAATACAAATGCATTTTACAAATTATTGATTTTCCCGTCTAATTAGTAAAACATGATGCGATTTTATTGGGGATTTATAATTAGACCATTTCAAGACACACTTCTTATGTACCCCTCAAATTGTAGTTAGTAACTTTTCTGTCATACTTTTACTCTTTATATATGTCAACTACGTATTTCTTAAATTCAATATTTTTACTAACATTGATATAACTTAGGATAAGTGTGTTATGGGTATGCTTCTTCATATGTGTTTGAAGTTGTTAAAATAGATAAGATACATATAAATAGCTAAAAATTCCACTTTGGTGATCACTCATACGAATAAGCTAAATGCAAATCATCGTAATCAAACTTTCTTCAAGCTCTTCTCCAAGCTCAGGATCTTCCTTGTACTCTTCTTCAAGCTTTCGAATAGCTTCAAGTTCTTTCCAATGTTCTTCTCTTTGTTTTCTTGGTGCCTCCAACCTCGCCTCTCGTTAACTTTCCAACTTCCATTGTTTTTATTCCACAGCTTCCATCTCGTAATAATACTCATCAGGCTTATCATCATTAATAGCAGGCTTCATATCTAGTTGAGTAAGAAGTAATTAATAATGTATCAAAAAAAATTATTCAAACTTATATCGCATCATACTTAAAATACCTGTAGTAATTATAGCAAGCTTTTCTTCTTCTGTACCACATTGATCTTTTTGTTTCCTGAAACATGGTAACAATATTAGGAATACAACAAAAAAAATATATAGCAAAAAAAACACACTTAAAAATTAGAATAAATTACACGTTTCGTCCCTATGGTTTATACCAAATAACACTTTTAGTCCCTATTCAATTTTAAGTACACCAATTGTACCTAATTTTTAAACTAATTGCATTGATGGTCCCTATTTTGTCAAAATAGGGACCAACTGTGTAATAAATTTGTTTGAAATATGTTACACGGATAGTCTTTATTTTCCATAATAGGGACTATCAATGAAACGTGTTTGATAAAATAGAGATTATCTATGTAATTAAAATCAAATAGGGACGAAACATGTAATCTGGGTAAACCATAGGGACGAAACGTGTACTTTATCCTAAAAATTATGTAGATATGTATTACTTGTTATCTATCGACTCATTATCGTCAAGTCCTGCAATGTAGGATCCCTAGATCATTCCATTGATTAATCACAAGATCAATAGCACAAAAGATTAAACATTAAAGAACCTTTTGATTGAAAGACACAAGAGTTGCTATAAACCCTAAAGATGAAAAATATTATGGAGTAGCTAACCTAAAAATAAAGAAAAAATGGCTTTATATAGCCTCTCTAGACCTAGTATAGACCGGCCTAGGGCCTTGGCCTTTGGGCTTTGATGGGCTTTTTCATTAATGGCCCGTTTACATAATATTACACGCTTAAACGAGCTAGACTTTTGTCTTGTATCTTCGAGTGACCGAAGCTTCTTTGTTCGGGTCCATTTATGTGATCCTAACAATCTCCCCCTAGATGAGGTCATGAGAAGTTGTTTGAAGCTCTCTCGTGCTTGTCTCTTTAGCTCGTTGTCGATAGGGTACTTCACTTGTTGTGCTTTGGTAATTCAATCTTTAACACCTTTATCATGATCTTCAGAACTAGGGGGCACAACAATATCGGAAGTAAGCACAATAGAGCAGATATCTTTTTCTAAACATTCAGCAATTAGGCAATCATTTCTGATCAAAAGATTTTTCTTCTCTATGGTCAGGTTCTTGTTATCAAGAACACATTGTTCATACTCCGCCTCCAAGTCATCAAAAATCTGTTCAAATTCTTTTATCTCTTTGAAAAATGTATCATTAGCAACTTGGATATGTTTTTTGAAATGGTCGTAAAATGGTACCAGTTGTTGTTCAACAAACTGTTTTGCATAATCATAACACCATTCTGAAACATAGTCTGGTTTTTGTGTTGTTCTTTCTTTTATGATACCTTCAAATTGATGAAAAACAGCATTAACTTTTTGAAGACTGGCCAGAACTTGACTTGGAGGTCGACTTTTATGAACAAAAGGAGTAGCAGGTTTGACTGGTTTACTAGCTTGACTAGCAATTTCGTTGGCAGAAAGCCAATACGCCTGATCTCCAGATAGTTCCTTCTGAGGAACGAACATAAGGGCATTTAGCTTCTCATAGAAGCCATTCTCGGGTCGAACATGCCCAGGTTTTTCGTTCATCTTTTTCATGCTAACCACTTGGTGTACCAAGACATCTTCACTATTCCATATGCTTACAGGATGGTGGGCGGGATGCAAAAAGGTATCAGCATCGTACAAAACAGGTTGAGCACGCTTGGCCATATAACCTAGACCTGGGTTGCGA
>BQNB010082133.1:15442-27216 GCA_026074375.1 Tanacetum coccineum | reverse complement strand
TACCGATATGAAACCCTTTAAAAAAGACGTTATGACTTTTTAGACGAAAAAAAACAATGTTGATCAAGATATGACATAATTTATCAAAGCGAGTTGATTTAAGAATGGACAATGATGTAGAAAAACATACTCAGTATATTTATGGTTTAATTGACAAGTAAAAAGTATTGACCACCTAACATTAGAAAAATTAGCTTCATATTATATTGTTTTTTTTTGATATTTTTTCCTAATAACAATTCTTTTTATTAATAAATTTATTCGACTAACAAATAAGTACTCAAAAGTTGAATTATTCAACGGTGGGAATACGACAGCTTGCTATGCATGGATTGTCAATTGTTTACATGCATATAGTTTATATTAATGTAGTTGGTAGAATATATTTGATCTAAATCTTAATTTAATACAACTATCCTTTAATATATAATTCAGTTATGCAAATATTTTAGCTATATAAGGGATCGGATGTCTCTTATAAAAACACAACTCAAATCCCACTTCTTGTAGTAGAAATGGGAACGATGGCCACCTTTGTAGTAACACTTGTTATTGTCTCTTTAAGCTTTCCTTCATTGACCAGTGCTTCCTACTCTTACTCATCTCCACCACCACCTCAATCAAAGAAATCACCACCACCACCATCGCCTAAGCACCAAATACATTTACAAATCACCACCGCCCCCAACACACAAGCCACCACCACCAGTTTACAAGTCTCCACCTCCCCCAGTCCACAAGTCACCACCACCAGTTTACAAGTCTCCACCTCCCCCGGTTCACAAGTCACCACCACCAGTTTACAAGTCTCCACCTCCCCCGGTTCACAAGTCACCACCACCAGTTTACAAGTCTCCACCTCCCCCGGTTCACAAGTCACCACCACCAGTTTACAAGTCTCCACCTCCCCCGGTTCACAAGTCACCACCACCACCAGTTTACAAGTCTCCTCCTCCACCGGTTTACTACTACAAGTCACCACCTCCTCCTCACCATTAAAGGGTGACTATTATTTTCAAGGTAATAGTTAGTTTCATGCATGACACTTACATTGATTGAATATGGTTATGTACGTATACATTGTACTAATTTATCTTGTTGTCACTATTTCCATTCCTGCAGAATCAAAGAAAGATAAGTTGAGTTAATGAAACTATATATATTTTGAGATTCCAAGATGAAAAATAAACATGCAGGACAAAGAAGGTTGCACGGAAAATGCTTGCATTTTATTCATGTATTCTATTAATACTTTGTATTAGTTTGTGTTTTATAATAAAGGATATGATTAATAGCAATCTTATGTCTTTGTGCATGTTTTATTTTGAAGTTTTGCGTTTCTAGAATAAGAAGCTTGATAATATCTTGATCCAAACTGAAAAATATAACTTATATACTCAGTAAAGATAACGGAGCATAAAAGTAATCATATCTTTCCATTGTTACTCTTACGTGCATGGATGTGACGCGTACATCTTTTTCGAATTATCATGCCAATACATCTGGCTACTAATTACCGCGTCAACACATGTGTAACCTGGTGAATTAGTCGGCCAAAAATGTCGGAAACCATGATTACCAAAAAAACACACGTGTAACCAAAGTAAAAAAAAAACACGAAGAATTGCAGATTATAATATGTATATATTGCCCTGTTCTACTTCCTCAACTAGATGTTACATCTTGCATGCGTTCGGGATGTTACAACTGTAATATGTGCAATACCATCCTTTCTTTATTTTTTTATTTTATTATTATTATTTTTTTAACGGCTAAGAAATTTTCATTAATAAACTAGCAAGCAGCTAGAAAATACAATCAGATATAGAGATAGATACCAAAATGCAAAACCTAAAACGCAAGCATGTACATAAACTCTACTTGCGAAAAATACCACCAAGACAACCTAGGAAAAAACCTAAATAAACGACACATTTATGAGACATCGAAAAACATCTCAAACGACACATTTATGTGCAATACCATCCTGTTCTACGGTTGTACATTTAGCATCTAGATCGTTACTAAATTGGGGGTTTTTTTTTTGGTGTTTCACAAAGTATTCCTAGCTATTTCACATGTTAGAAGATGTAAAAAAGCTGGCTTTCTACTTCACCACAAGTTGGTAATTAAGTCGCTTAATCTAATCAAACCAACTACTCTATATCAAACCATCAAACCTTATTGTTTTTTAGGTTGTTTGGTGATCATGCAGTAAACCGCATTATGAGGCCTACCAATGGTGATTGGAGGATTTGGGGGTGAATGAAGTATTCCAGGTTGATAGTAAGAAATGCCATAACAATGACCACCGGCTTTGGTCTCTAACTTAAAATCTTGTGACCACTCGTTTTTGTTCCTGAAACTTAGATACTTTCTTTCGATAGTGACAACTAGCGTTTGATCTTTAACTCAGCAACTCAATGACCACTTGTTACGTGGTCACTGAAATATCAACCCACCAGTAGACTTAGGATTTAGAGTTTATTTGACAATTATTTTCTTGTCTCGATATTTGATAAGTGATCACCAGTAGTGGTGACTAACTTAGAAACCCAATGACCACTACTTTTGGTCTTTTTTACTTGGTATATTTTCTCTCAAACGCTTGTCAATGACAACTTTCAAACTGGTGACCACCATTTTCATAGTCACTATACTTGTCATTTATGACAACTTTGTGTCCATAGTTTTGTTACTGCCACTAATTTTGTGGCAATGACCAAAAATCAGTGACGACAAGTATAAATTTCATCAAAATTACGAATTGGATCCACATGATAACCTTTCTACTAGAACGGCCAACTAAGTAGTGAAAGTGCGCGTTTGATTTCATTAGCTATTATAATACTATATTAAAAGCCAGAAATCGGAGTTCGTGCCACATTAATAAGTTTCTTGGGTCGACTCGACCTTAAATAATCCGATCCGATGGTTTATTCCTTCCTCCGTATCTCTCTCACGTCTTATATTTCGACCCATTAAACTGCGATCAACACGTGTCTCCCCCACCCTCTTCTTCCACGCTCCACTCTCCAAAACACGTGTGTCACATTATTTCTTCCAGTTTCTTCTTCAATACACCATTATTTCTTCCGGTCTCTTCAGCAATTTTTGTTCAATTTTTCTTGCATGCAACAAGTTCTATTGTAAGTTTATGAATCCTAATTACATTTTAGGGTTTCTTATTTCAGTTTTTATTTTTGATTTTGGGTTTTGGGTTAGGAACATTGGAGACGTCGGCTAATCTCAGTGAGGTACGGTAACGGATGGTTGCCGGAGACTCATGTCGGGGATGGATTAATGAACAACCTGAAATGCACAGGTAAACCCAAAATTTTCAAGTGTTTGGGATTGTGATTCTAAAAGGATTAGCTTTTGAGTTATGGAATTGTTATTTCAATATAAGTATGCAATAAAACACGCTCTAGAAGATATTGTTTAGTTTTGTGCCTATGTTGCATAAGCTGACTTTTTTGGCTTATTTTGAAACTTTCCGGCTTACATAAGTGTATTATGACGTAATAAACCCTATATAAGCCGAAAGAAAAGTAAGCTCATAAGCTGAGTCAAGTAAGCTCATAAGCGTAAAGCAGCTACTATGTCCTGCGATTATTAGCAGTAGGTAGGTATGCGATTTTAGTTTAGCACTCAGTTTTTGTAAATGCTGGAAAATGCATATTGCCTTTCACTTCACCAATGCTAGAAAACGCAGATCGCCCTTGAACCGACACCATAGGAAGTGCCTTTTTATTCTTTGTTTTTAAGTAATAGTTACTAAACCAACATATTTTTTCCATATACTTAATGGTATGTTATCTGGAAACGGAGTTGAAATGCTATAGGACTGTGTTATTGTTCCAACTTTCGAGGCTTCAACTATTCATTAATATTTTGTAACTTTTTGTAGAAGGAAGAGCGTTGCTGCTGCTACAGCAGTTTCAGTCAAAGGAGTGTTGTCGGCTCTATCTTCTTTTGGACGTGATCGTTCTGGAAAACCTTCGGGTCATGGATTGCTGGATCAGTTGCTCTCCATGCTACAGGTTTCCTTTATGCTATTAAATATATAGTATGGGTTTTTCTAATATGTGCCCCAGGGGCACATGTTAAGGTGGGGACATCAGGCTGTGTGTCGCAGCCTGATTGGCCAGCAGTTATTTGTGAGGCCTGATAATGATTAATAACAATAACTGCTAGCCAATCAGGCTGTGACACACAACCTGTGTTCCCACCTTAACATGTGCCCCTGGGGCACATGTTAGAAAAACCCATATAGAACCAGTGTTTACCAGCTTAATGAGAGGATTTAATTGACACTTTTTTTGATATCTAACATATTGGTTTTTTGTTTTTTGAATATCTTACATGCTTCAGGTCCAAGAGGCACATGCAGCAGAGGTATTGCAAAACAAAAACTTTACGATTGATACTTAACTCTTTTTTATCATTCTATTCAACTTATCTGTGAAGCACGATTGACCCTTTATCTTTTCTGTGTAGATGGATCACACATTCATTGCTATCAAGCCAGACAGTGTGCAAAGAGGACTGGTATAGTCTCTCATAACCTTATTATAAATTTAAATAAGGGAGAAGCATTTTTTTGCGTCTTCTTTTATTTTTAGACACACTGTTTTCAATCAAGTATACCTTTTAAGCTGAAAACCAAATAAGGATCACCCGCTAAGCGTGACACATATGAAAAATAACCTGAAAACAAAATAAGCCATAAGCCGGCTACATAAGCTGAAACATACACCCCCTATATAAATTAATTATGTAGTGCTTCATCTGTCAGATTATGATTAGCGGATTACAAAAACCTTAATAACTAAAAATCATGTATCCACGAGTTTGATAGTTTTCTAGGAACCGGTATAATGAGCCGAAAAAAATAAACATGTGCATTATATATGCTAATTACCAATCATATTTACACATATTATAGGTTTTGAGTATGTGCTAATTAACAATACTTAACATAGTTTTAATCAAAGTACCTTATTTTATGTGTGTAGAGGCTCTTAACTGCACAAGAGGAGCTGCAGAATCTGCTTGAGAGAGAAAAAAAACTGAAGGTTTGGTCTGGAATGATGCCTTACACAGTCATTTCATGGGCAATTATTGCCACATGACGTAATTATCACCAACATGTCATATACATATATTTTAAGTATACAGATTGTGTAGTTTAATGCTTTATTAAAATTGTAGATTGCAATTACGAGTAGTTTATCTTTCTATGCAGCTCGCTCTCAGTATTTGCATTGTACCCGCTATATCTCAGACTTCAAGCAATTTCATAAAATATACCAGATGATATGATAATATCAATGTAGGTTCCACTCCTTCATTCATACAGTATTTACTATCTAGAATATGTGTATTTAAGAGTGGCAAATTTGACCTGTTTGCTTATGAGTGGCTTGATCATTCTACTACTATTTAGACGTTCCCATAACAAAATTTAGGCTATGGAAGTGCTTATTGAGTTATGTGCTTATGTTTAGATGCAATAAGCACATTGGGGGGGGGGGGGGTTCGAGGTGGTTATTCTAAAGTAATTATAAGCTATAATGATAGAGAAGGCAAACAAAGAGCTTGATGGCAAGGTATTAACTCCTTTATCATATAAATATGAATAAATGTTACTGATGTTGGCCCATAACAATATTCAGGCTATGGAAGTGCTTATTGAGTTATGTGCTTATGTTTAGATGCAATTAGTTTAGGAGAGTTTGTTATTGCTTTGTGAGTGAAAGGATTTAGTGAAAACAATTCTTGATTTTTTTGTGGCACTTAATCAGTTATGGTACGATGTAACAGAATAGAACGTCATCAAGCCAGTTGACCAGGAGCCTAAAAAGGGAAACATATACTTAAGACGGACTGACAGAGGCCATCACACGTGCTGATGAAAAAGGTAAGTGAATGGCTGCAACACATACAAATTAATAAAGAATTGACGCGGTCAAAAGTATTAAAAACATAAAGGAAAATCACGTGCAGGTGAATGCTTACGGATGCTGTCACGCTTGCTGATGAGAATATGCCTGTCGGGATTGGCTGATATAAATGCCGCAACGAGCCTATAGGTTGCTCTTGGCCATCTGCAAAAGAAACGGTCTGATGTTCTTTTATGTAACATGTCAAAAGATTTTTGAATATGAACTTTGAATGTGCACAAACGTAAGTAAAACTGATTTATTGGCGTCTTTTTTTTCTCTTAGCAGGGTGCAGATGGAACGGTGGCTCAGGATACGGGATCCAGGAGCACTCATATTGAAGGTAAAAATAAAGTTTCTAGCACATTTATCAGTTGCTAAAATGTAATTCCAAACATCCTTTTGGTGTCATAATATTAAACTATTTATAATCGAGTCTACTAATGTTACTTATAGTACTGGGTGGCTTACCATCTATTTTTCTTTTCGCAACCAATATTATCAGTACATCAATACGAGTAACTGAGTTATAACAAACGATAATAAAAAACGGATACAACTTCAAGACCATAGTTACCGATGGGACAACCAAAGCACAGTTCACGTTTTTCACGCCTTCCGGTGATGAAGAGATATTAAGTAAAGGGAAAATAAAGTTAGGCGACATAAACGAATGCCTGCTTCTTTATGATCCTGTTTCTATGAAACGGTGTATAAATGAGGCCGGTGTTGGTTCAAACATCTTTTGAGACATTAATGACGATTTCTCCAAGTCATCATAACCTCAAACCCTTCTTTGATCTCTTCAAGATCATAAACGGACCCCAACATCTTTTTCGAGTACTTCTTTTTTCCTCTAAGTTTTCCCAACCCGAGTAAAGCTTTGAACCCTTTCTTTTTTGACTTTGACTTATCCTTTGACTTTTTCCTTGACCCGCAGAAACAGCAGCCCCATGAAGGCCAGCAATCACATGTCATCTTCTGTCTTTTTTCTGATACTAGGGGTCGTATCCATATAATGCATGTCGGTTAATACTCATCCTGTCCCAACATACATTGGGCCTTGGATTCCGTCAAGTCCTCTCATGTTGATTTGTAGAAATTCAACAATTTTAAAATGAGGCAAAATGGGTGGGATTCCTAAGTTATGTAATGGGTCAAAACTGATAATTTTTACAGGTTGAGATGGGTCACCAGAAACCCTTTATTATTTTTTATGTAAAGATTTGATTTTTATAAAAAGTATAAGCTTTTACTTTATTAATATTGAATTTTTCTTTCTTTATGCAGTTAAAGTAATTAGTAAATGTTAAAAGTTGTATTCTTTTGGTGACATCACAAAGAAAATAAGGATTCTAAAGTTGCGTTGTTGATATCTTTTTGGCCAATATCGCACACATCCATGACCAGGATTTTTTGACTCTGCTGATTCGACACTCGGAAAGGTAATTACTTTTGTTTTGCAGATATGGAACTGAAAACAATGAAGTTTTTTGCGTAACAACCAGCTTATTTTAGGGTGTTTGTTGTAGCTTATTAGCAAAAAAGCGCTCATTTTAGGGGGAGCTTGTTTCGGCTTATATAGACGCCTTACGACTTATTTAATTTTAGGCTTACGTCTCATAAGCTCACTTTTTGTTGGTTATTTTGAAACTTTCCAACTTATATAAATTCATTACGTCATAACAAACTTATATAAGAATAGAAGTTTCAAAATAAGCCTCGAGATGAAACATAAAGCCTAAACTCAAATAAGCCGTAAGCCGACTATATAGGCCAAAACAAACACCCCCTACTGCTTAGATAAGTTTGTGTGTATGATCCTATTTAGGGGATGGACTTAAAAATGTTTGATCAATAATCTGAATTTGCGCTTTGCAGTTTTATGTTTCGCTATTTATCTTGAAGTTGGAGTAATCGGTTTATAAGCTGATACTGCGTCATTCATAGAAACTATTTGTGAGGAGTCACATTTGGCGATTGAGACCATTGGTCATGGAGCAACAAAGGAGAATCATGTTGCCCGTTTGCAAAACAATAGTTTGAGGTACTACATAATTTTTCGCCGCAATGTGCAAGTTATTTGTTCTATACTTCTATGATTATGTTTCTAAAATTCATTTGCTAAAAATATGATTTATTTGCCAACCTATGAGCTTATTAAACTATTGAAAAGCTAATAAGCTTAAAATTGTTATGCTTATGAGCTTATCAGCTTCAACTTATGAACTTGGTAAACAAACACCTCGAATAAAGATATTGACAATATCAGTTGAATGACTTGGGACGAAATATTTTATGAAATTTCATCTTTAACAGGACAAAACATGGTGAACCGAGTCGCGTTCGAAGGTGTATGTTTGGCAACATTTTTTGCAACTGCTCCTCTATAGAGGGGGAGTGACTTAGTAACGAATGCACACAGAATGGATGCACCGGTACAATTACAAACAACTTTGACCATAATACTTTTCAGTACAAGTGTCAAAATGGGTAGGGCGGGCAGATTTTGTCACAGTCTGACCCCCATCACTTGCCAGAAAAAAATACACAGTAATAATAATAGTGTATCAGATGTATATTGCATAAGTTATACAGTACTGTTTTCGTTTATAAATATAATCTGATAATTTCAGAGGTTTTATCCATTAAAAATACATTTCGTTTAATATTGACCCGTTTGGAGTAGATGTGCACAACTGGACTCAAGCTTGAGCCTAAGATCAGAGGGAGAAACAAACTACATTTCTTAAGGTAAATCGCTATTTCGTTGTATGATTTAGATTTAGTTAATGTGGTCGTGATATAGTTTTTATATTTTGTGGTTGTTGCAGAATATGCAATATATGATGACGTTCTTATGGTCTTTTGCAGACCGGTGGTGCGGAAACTAACCATGCTGGGAGCCAACAACAAGGTTTGTGAGGTAAGTATTCTGTCTACAACCCGTGAAGGTGCACGCATCACAATCCTAGCATGTAACCTTAAGAACCTTGAAGGAGCTAAGACATCCATAAGACTATTAACCGGTATAGACGATAATATTGTTAGTGCTGATGTACGTGATTTTGAAGCAGTTAAGGAAGCTGTTGTAAGTATGGGAACTATTGATGTTTTAGTTTGTGATCAAGGTGTGTTTGTGTTACAAGAGCTTGAGAAACATGAGATTAATAAGGTTAAGGATATGATTGATGTGAATTTGGTTGGGACGTTTAATGTGGTTAAGGCTCCGTTTCTAGGAATGAAGAATAGGAGTGATCGAAAGCCAGTTTTGATTGTATTCATGTCGTCTCAAGCCGGTCAGGTACTGTGTATGAGTTGGTGTTTCTTATATGTTCAGCTCACATTAAGAAGTTCACAATTTCCCTTTCTAATAAAGGTGTTACAATTATTTTTTTGGTTTTTAAGTTTAAGCTATTTGAGTTATTTGAGGCTTTAAAGTCTTGGAAAGGTTTGATTTAACAAATTATATACTTTTAATGAGTTTGAATTGTTGATGCCCTTATTATAAGACACCACAACGTGCCCAACTTGGAGTTGTTAATTGCAATTGTGGATTAAAAGGCTTATTAGGCGTTTCTCTTTTTCTGATTTTGTGTTAAAAAAAATTTTGCAGGCAAGCAACTTGATGGTATTCAGAGTAGAAAGTGGAAACCATTACAAGAGGGATGCCGAGGTGTACAGGTAGAGATATGATCATGCTGAAACACTTGATTATAAAAGGCCATAGAAGAATCATATAGTAGTAGAAGAAAAACACAAGCGTGATCAGTTCTTCTTGAGCCACTATTTTGCTACATCAGAGACTTTTTGTTGCAACTATAATTGCCTTAATGTATTTTAAATGACACATATAATGGACAATCCTTTTTCTTTTAGTAATCTTACTGTCTATGTAAAATCACATTTTGTTACCATATCATGGAATGGTTAATGGTTTCTCTTACTGGGTGAAACACTACGGTTTCTCTTACTTTTTTATAAAAAAAACAATAGTATTTTTCTTAATTGCTTACTTTGCCACGGTGAGGATTCGTTTAAATACTAAGTTTTTTTCTTACTTACTATGTGAACCACAAGGGTTCTGTTTAACTTGCTATTTTGTATTTGTAAAAATGAAAAGGATTTTTTTCTTTAGATAAAAATACAAAACTTTAAAAAAATTACTAACTTAACCTAAAGAAGTAATTTTTCTAATAAAAACTATACAATTTATATTATGTCAAAATAAAAGTAGAGGGGTTAGATGGTTTTTTTGAAAACCTGATGGGATATTAAAAACCCGTTGTGTCCTACTCCTTTTATGCTGCGCCTCTTTTTCTATTTCTCTTTGAAGAAAAACTTCTCTTTCTTGTTTCGATACTTATCACTGCGCCTCCTTTTCTCCTTTCTTTGTGGTGGTTGGTCCGCCGAATGTATGGCCGGTTTAACCGTTCTATTCTTCTACAGTTGTGATCTTCTTGATTCACTGGAATCCCTTAATTTTGTTGTGCGAAATTAGGGTTTCGCAAAAATTTGGGGATCTTGAAATTCGTCCAAGGTTTGGGCGTTTGTGGATAACCTGAATCAATTGATGATTCGATTAAGGGTGCGATTCTTGTTTCTTCAAAAAAATCGGTGTGTTCGTTCGCTTTTGATGATTCTGATTTTGCCCCTTTGATGGTGACTTATGTTATCTGATTCGATGCGGTTTTTCTGTTTTGAATCTCGGTTTATAACCCTGCCTAACCTTTGATTCTGGGTTATGTTTTTTCGGTTCGTTGTTCTTGAAACTGAACTTGCAAAAAAAACGAAACCCTTTGATGCCAGTTGATTTAATCACGAAGGTGATTGATCCCTTGGCGACAGAAGATGGATTCTTTTGATACAGTCGTTTGAAAAACACAAATATGATTTTTTGATTTGTGTGTTCCATCTGATTTTGCAAAGTTTTTTTTTTTTTTTGCCGAAACAAAACTGGTTCTTTCTTGATTCAAAACAAGGACAAAAAACTGGTATATGATGATTTGGTTGATGGATATAAACTTGATCTTGGATCAAAATAAACAAAACTTTTGAATCAAATGTATCGAAATCATATCTTTCTTATTAACAAACTTGTCATCATATTTTGAATTACAGAAATGTTCCTATATATACTAAATGAACGGGTGTGACTGAACCATTGTGATGGTTCATTTCTAACTGTCACAACCTTTGTTTTTCGGTTATATAATTGTTTTACAGTTATATAAACGCCATTTTCTAACTGCTTTTGTTGGCGGGTTGTGATTATCCGGTTGGTTGGGTTTCGGCCTAATATTTGTGTTCGTTCCTCTTTCTATTGATCTTATCACTGCGCCAGAAATGAAATAAACGTTGTTTTTATTTATCTTTTGTCAATCTGATAAGAGTTTACATAACTTCTATTTATACAAAACGAACGGGTACAAGATGAAAGGTTGTGATGGTTCGTTTAATCCAACAGTTGTATCCTTTCATTTGTAACTGCCAAAATAACTGTCTATAACTGCCTATAACTGTAATTACATATTTGGTACCCTATCTTACGTTTATAACATTATAGGTCCAACAATCTCCCCCCTAATGTTATAATCGCGTCTTCTTCACTTGACTTCACAGCAATGTGGGTCCTTCGTCATCTGAGATGAGAAGTGCTTCTTGCTCTTTGTCTTTCTTCTTGTCTTTCCATTTTGTGCATTCCTTTGCGAAATGTCCATGCTCACCACATTCATAACACCTGAGCTTGCTTTTGTCTATGCTTCCACGACTAGTACCTTTTCCATAGCTATTTTTGTTTTTGGTGAAGTTTCTTCCATGTCCTCTACC
>BQNB010082132.1:19147-29417 GCA_026074375.1 Tanacetum coccineum | reverse complement strand
CACCAGCTCTACCACCACCCTTTCCACTACTTCCACTACCATTAGTTACACCACTACCACTACGAGCATTTACACCACTACCACTAGCATTTTATTTAATTTTTTATTTCCGTGGGAAAGTTCATACGAGATTTTTTCGTGGGAAAAAGTCCGTAGGTAAAAGCTGTTTTTGTAGTAGTGAGGTTGTTTGGGGGAGATGGCAAAGGCTCATTCTACCTAAAGCTTACGTCAACAGTTTGATTCTTATTAAAGTTATCATCCTCGTCAAGATCATTTTTTTTATTGCATTTAACGGTGAATAACCTCTTAACTAAACTACTTCTATTGTTATGGAAAAAAAGAAGACGACGGAAACGAAAACTGCAACTACAATTAAGTCGGTTTCTTATGAACATGAAAACCGACCTGGGACGTAACTAGGGGTCTAGCCATTGGTGCCTTGATGGTAGTTTTTTGTTGTGGGAGTTGGTGTTCTTCCGGGGTTACTCCCTGTCGTTGTGTGTGGGTTTGCTTCTTAATGTGCCATTAGCAGGAGCGCTTCAGAAATTTCCGTTACAATTTATGAGGGCCCAAGACAAGAGACTGAAGTCCACTTCATAGATCCTAAACAAAATGAAGATCATCAAGTTACAGTCATGGTAAAATAAGTTTAAAAAGGGTAAAAGTTAGCCACCTACTTTCAAAATTTTACCGACTCGAAAACACTTATTTTTTTATTAC
Source organism: Tanacetum coccineum (assembly GCA_026074375.1). Taxonomy (NCBI): domain Eukaryota; kingdom Viridiplantae; phylum Streptophyta; class Magnoliopsida; order Asterales; family Asteraceae; genus Tanacetum; species Tanacetum coccineum. The sequence goes on along the minus strand of BQNB010082132.1, from coordinate 28,697 downwards.
CAATAACACCCACGTACTTTCAAATTTTGTTCCGACATGAAACACATTATATATTGTTAGTAAATAATATGTCAACGTTAGTCCATTTAGCGAACATTTGCAACGTCAGTGCTTTATACTGATGACCGACTTTAATTAACTAAAAATTTGGTTTTATTAGAAAAAAATGTTTTTTAATTATTTTTAAAATTTATACATGTTTTTATACACACATTTTTAATCACTTTCATTCACCGAGATTCACAAGTTTGAAAGGGGATTTAAAGCATGTACTCATGTTGATAGTTTAGTTTCACCGCATTCCCCCATTGATTCCGAACAAATTGAGGAGTAGTCCTATTTCACGTGGAAGAATGGGAGCGAGTCAAGTGTAAGGGAAAACAACTTATAATTAAAGAGAAAATGTTTTCTAGTACTTGTGAGCCTATTTAGTTATCTGATTTAGTTCAATTTGGTTTCTACTTTTAAATCAAGCGATATTTAAACTTCTCGTTCCTATATTCCATCTTCTTTCTTTTTGAAGGGAGTCAGTTAATCTTAAACAAACGAATCATACACAATGGGGTCCCTTTACTTTTGATATAGAAATACTTAGAATTGTACATAATTAAGTATGGTGAGTGTGTTGGAAGAATGGCAAACGCTCTTTGCACTTGAAGCTTAGAACATGGGTTTGAGTGTGTTGTGGTTTGTGGGTATCTCCTTTGCATCAACATTCATAACTACGAAATAGATGTATATGATTAGACATGTTCTTATATAAACTTTTTAGATATTCATATCACTTTTGATTAATTTTACTAATATAATTTGATCATTATACAAGTAGTTGATTGATAAGCTAATATGTTGATTATTTGGTCAATGGTTAAAGAAGACGAAAGAGATGCATGGTTTTGAAAAGTACCTAGCCGAAACTTAAATTAGTCAAAGTTTGTAAGAATTAACATAGGTGGAAAGTCAGTTTTTTATAGACTTGTCCGAGCTTGGATAGTACTTAAGTTCATCAAATTTGAACTATCGATTGAGCCGAAATCGAGTTTTTTACTCATCATACTTTCTACCAATAATTCTAAGAAGCCTCACAAACATAATAATGAGTCCTACTAAGGGCCTTAGGTTTCTTTTTGTTTGTGAAAAAACATCGCTGGTTATGTTTATATAAACTTGAGAGGATAACAATCTTTAATTAAAACTAGGGGTGAGTAGAAAAACCGAAAAAACCAAAAATTTAACCAAACTGAAAACTGAACCAAACCGAAAACAAACGCAGCCTCCCAGCCATCTTTTGGCCCGCCTGGTTTCCCAGCCTCAACCCTTGGCTCACCTTACCCACTGCTCATGTTACGGCACCCCAATGGTAACACATCAGCCCAATTGGTGAAATGGTTCTCTTATTGGGCCAACTTCTCTTCCGGGTCAAGCTACTATTTTACCGCATGCCTTTAATGCGGAGACACTACAGGATCCTACCAATAGTGCATGGAATATGGATTCAGGTGCGAGTACTCACATTAACTCTTCTATTAATAGTCTTAGTGAAATTTTTAATAATTGCATGTATTCTTCAGTCTCTGTTGGTGACGGACATACCATTCCCGTCACCAATGTCGGCCATAGCCTTTTGCAACTAATTATATATGATCACTTGTCTAAACAATGTTCTCATCACACCTCATATTGTTAAAAACTTAATTTCTGTGCGTCAGTTTGTTCGTGATAATAACTGTTAATATGAATTTGACACTTTTGGTTTTTTTTTACTTTTTAGCTCCTAAACAATATTACTCGGCGGGTGCTTCTCCAAAGTGATATCCCCAACGGGGGGGGGGATCTCTACCCGGTCACATCTACTAGAATTTTGCTTCACACCTGTTTCAAGTTGCCTTGGATTAAACTATAATGGATGAAACATGTAAAAAATTTTAACACATGGATGTGGATTGCCTAAGAAGGTAACGAATGGAATTCCAACTCAGAATGGGAATGATGGTTTTGAGCAAGTCACTCGTAAAAAGCAAAATGCTAAACAGAAACCTCGTCATATTGAAGGCATTAGGTTATCTAAACCTAAGCCGAATTATGTATATCGGCCTGTTACTAAATCTCATCCTGTTAAGACGAGTACTACTCAACCAAATGATTCTACACATCATGTTAATACATCAATGGACGGGGCTGGTGAAGATATTGCTAAATCGCATGATAAAGGGGCCGCTACATCCCCAAATGTGACGAACTCCTCAGCATACAACGGATAATGATGATGTAGTTGGAAGTGCATTGGATGCGGAAATGAATTATGTTTCATGATTGTTTGGGTGTTTGTGTATTGACATTGCACTATTCTAATAACGTTCCCTTTGCGTTGTTAGCTTTACTCTCGTTTGAAAGCTCGCGGCAGTACGTCTAATGGTTGTTCTCTACTGTTAAAGTCCTAACTTGGAAGCGTTTGGTGTGGTGACAAAAGACAGCTCATGCTTGCTAAGATGTTGTTGACGTATCTCGAAATAAAAGTTTGCTAGAATTTGTTTAGTGTGTAATCTTATGGTTTGTGAAGTGATCGAGTTAATGAGAAAAAGAAATGTACTAGTAACAGATGATGAAAATGGAATGATATATCAATTAAGACAAAAGTGCACATACAAATTAGCATACTGTTAATTATACGTTAATCATGAAGGAATTAAACGTGACCATACCTATTAATTTTAAAGCTATTTTAAAAGAATTATAATGTGTCCATAGACAAGCTCCTGGATTTCATTCTCATATTTTATGCTCATTGCAAGTTACCAAAATTTATAAAAATGCACTTCTATATAAAGTAGTGATTTATAATAATAATTATGGCAATGTAGCATACTTTCAATAAAAATACTCTCGTATTATGTGAACAGGTTATACGGTATATGTGATCTAATTTAATCGCGTAGTCCCTTTACTTTTTTTTATAGTTATTTTCATGTTTAGTATATTTAAAAACACACAATTGATTTGCGTGAGATGTTGGTGGAAATGGCAAAGGCTCCTTCTATCTAAACCTTAGGTCATGAGTTCAAGTCATACTAAAGCCAAACTATTTTCAACCTCATCTGATTTTTTTATTCTTTAAAAAAATAGCTAGTGTTTAATGGTAAAGAAGTGTAAAATGATTTTAATTAATGAAAAGTAAGAAAATTGAGAAGAAACATTTTACTTTAAAATGATTTTAGTCATTTTCCTTTCTTTATACCTAGGGGTGTTGATCGGTTCGGTTATCGGGTTGTTTGGTTCTTTTTTTTTGTCAACCCAAAAGTCAAACCGAACTGAACCGAAAATCAACTTTAAATTCGATTCGGTTTTCGGGTTGACCCGAATAACCAGAATTATTAAAAAAAAATTACATACATATTTAGCAAAAAAAAAAAAATTCAAACATAAAAAGGTTTTTTTTATATTATGATAAAATTTTAATGGTCCTTTTATATATATAAATATATAAAAAATATATATATTTATATAAATTCGGTTTTCGGTTCAGACTGCCAAACCCATATACAACCCGAAAACCGAATTTGTAGTTCGGTGCGATTTTGGCAAATTCGGTTCAGCTATTAATTCGGTTCGACTGTTTTCGGTTGGGTTCGGTTTCGGTTTTCGAATTATTCGGTTTTTCTACTCACCAATTATACTTGAGAACACAACCCAGCCCAATTGAGTCAGGCCCTAGTCACAAGTAGCCTTGTCTATGAGACTTCAAGTATGTTTGTATCAACTAAAACTACATCTACTGTTATGGAAAAAGAAAAAAAAACATTATAGCTAAAACCACAACTACAATTAAGTCGGTTTTCTATGAACTTGAAAAAAACTATATTAAGATTGAAAAAATATGCTAAAACAATTCGAGCTTATATATAGGTGCAAGGTACTAGACGTGAATTCATAAAGGATTACAAAAATGTTTAATTCTATGTAGTTGGGGTTTAAAAAGTTGGCTGTTAATGGACTTGTTTAAGCTTGAACCAGGGGTGTAAACAAGTAGAGTCGAGTCAAGTGTTGTCAAGCTCGAGTTCGACTCAAATACTTAACCTCAAGCTCGCTCGAGCTTTAGATTTCAAGCATGAAGCTTGACTCGAGCTCGATTATTTCCACAATTAAGACTTGAACTCGATGAGTACTTTGTATATCAAGCTCGGCTCGACTTGATTTTTATGAAACTTAAGTAAATATACGAATATAAAAAGGTAAAAGTGTAATTTAATAAAAGATCGATAAGGCTTCACGATCCAAGTACTTTGGAGCTCGAACTCGGCTCGTTTAAATCGAGTGGATTTCGAGTAGTTAACGAGTCGATCTAGCCTTTTTATATATATGTGGTTTTTGGCTTGGAAACCAACGTGGAGTATAATGTACATAGTACATACATAAGTGTGTTGGAAAATATAACATTGAATATAATGGGCTTTATTAATACTCTAAGTATACTCTTTTTATTGGGCTTTATTTAAAATTTGAGACACGTGAAAATTATTGGGCCCTGTGCGGTTGGACAGCCCGCACAGCTTAATATCCGGTCTATCTAAACATGTTTTCAAAATTCTTAATTGTTTTTTTAAAAAAGAAAAACCATTCCCTTCTTTAAATATTCAAAAGAGAAAAGTGCAAATATGCTCCCTGTGGTTTGCAAAAATTGCAGACTTACTCCCCAACTTCACGAAAGTGCAGGTGGCCTCCCCAGTTTGAAACTTTCATTGCACTCGTGCTCCCTGCCAGGGAGCACGAATGCAATGGGAATTGAAACTTCCATTGCACTCGTGCTCCCTGCCAGGGAGCATGAATGCGACACAAGTTTCGTTTTGGGGAGGCCGCCTGCACTTTCGTGAAGTTGGGGAGCAAATCTGCAAATTTGAGAAACCACAGGGAGCATATTTGCAGATTTCTCTATTTAAAAACACAAAAACATAAAAAAATTTCCCAACTAAACACTACTTAACATTTTCAAGATATTTGAGATTTTGAAAGCTCGTCAAAGTTTGTACTGTTTTAAGGTTATTAAGTGGACTTGTACGGTCTCGAATACCCAGCCATGTTTGAACTTAATGTCTACCTTTTTAGTTAGTATTGTTTACTTTATATAAATGATGTTTGTTTTCATTGTATGTGTTACTTTTACTAGCTAGTTCAACAACAAATATGTTTTTTTTAAATGCCTAAATTTCATTGTAATTACATTAGTTAATAGATTGAGATTCTTTTAAGTTGATATAAACATTACTAGTAATATTTTTAGATAAACAAAGCAATAGGGCCTACTCACTTATCTTTTTGTTTATAAAAAAACATTATTACTCATCTTGAAAGCATCATGGTCTTTGATCAAAACATGGTACAAGGGGTGAAGTCTTAAAATACGCAACATACTTTTCTAAAAAGAACAAAATACGTAACATACTAAATATATTACGTATATCGCTAAATAACTTTCAAATTTTGAACGATATACGTAATATGACCGGGTGTTGACCAAAATTTAACCTGTTTGACCGGTTACCATTTACAAAAATTACAGAAATGGTCCTTGTGATTCGCGTTGGACTTTCACTGTTAGTCCCTTAACCTTTTTTTCACTTAATTTTTAAAATACTTTTTTTCATTTATTCATACACTATTTTTTCTTATTATACTTTTTTTTTCACTTATTCATACACTAATTTTTTTTTTTACACTTTTACACTTTTTTATTAGGAAAAAGAAATGATCGAGTTAATGAGAAAAAGAAATGTAAACAGATCTTGGTAATGGAATGATTTTGTTGCATCATGTGGCTCTATTATTGTTCTAGTTATACTCATTGGCAATAGATCTTTTAAATAGCATCACGTAACTCCCAATACTAAGAAATACGAATGAAACCATATTACTTATTTCTTCGTATAGGTCTTAATAAAATCACAAGAATATACACAACAATGGTAAATAATTTTGGAGCATGGCCTCTTTGTTGGGTTGACAGGTTTTAAATGGGTCTGGGATTGTTGTATAATTGGGGTTTGGATCATGATTTAGCCTTAGTCATTAGGGAAATGTGTTGGTTATATTGGAGATTCAGTTTGTGTGGACATTGAAAATATCCGTATGAGCTCCAAAGTCCTTCGTATTACTACTGGTCCTGGCATGGTTCTCGATTATGTTGCATGTATATAGAAGCTGTCATTTGGAATAGCAGGTTTATGTTTGGAATAATGTTGCTTTGCTTTCTACTGTGTTAAACACACCAGACATTAGAGGATGAGAGTAGTAGTAGTAGAAAGCTATTTTTGTGTTAAACGGGCTGCGAGTTGTACTTAACACCTTAATAAGCAGATATCCCTTAATTGGATCTCAACGGTTTCTAGTCCATTGGTACCTAACCTATACAGTCAGGTACACAGGTAAGCGCTTAGTCTACATTAGGGATTAGAGTTTATATCCTTTCCGGCTTGTTCTTTGTACGTCATTGTCATTAGTTTATTGTTGCATCACTAATAAATTTTTGAGTTAATGTCAAGTACAACTTTAACTACTTAGCTCTTCTGTTTAATAAATTTTTGAGTTAACACAAGGCGATTGAATATTCCGTTTGGTCTCATGTGTAATGTCTCTCATAGATATGCAACTTCAAGTATTTTTTAACAAACTAATCACCATCGAAAACTCACTGAAAACAATACGTTACCGGTTATAACCAAGTATTATCAGCCACTCAATTAAAGTGTTCACTAACACAATCAAAATTCAAGTACAAGTGAAGATAATATGTGTAGATTGCATTTGACAAATTCATTCCACTGTTAACTATACGTTAACAATGAATAAATTAATAAAGCATGACCTCATCTGTTAAAATAACAAATTAAAAATGACATTATAAAATGTTCATAGGCAAAGCTTATGGATTTCATTATCATATTTTATGTGCATTGTAAGTTAAACCAAATTTGTAAAATGCAAGTCTATATAAAGTAGTGATTTATAATAATGTCAATGTAAACCAAAAGGGGTGACCCAGCTATAAAAATGCTTGCCTTCTAAAGTGGAGGTTAAGAGTTCGAATCCAACAGGGATAAAATTTATCTTCTAGTGGTCACGAATGTTCATCCGCGCCGACTCTCGACTATTAAAAAAGATAGTCGCCCTGAGATTAATCGGCTCATAACATGAAGTCGAAAACCCAAATAACCTAAAATAAAAATAATACTCCGTAATAATAATGTCAATGTAGCATACTTTCAATAAAAATACTACTTGTATTATGTGAACGGGATACGGTATATATGATCTATTTTAATTGTGTAGTCCCTTTACTTTTTTTATTAGTTATTTTCATGTTTAGTATATTTAAAAACACAATTGATTGACCGGGATGTTGGGGAAGATTGTAAAGGCTCCTTCTATCTCTGTCTGAACCTTAGGTCATGAGTTCGAGTCTTACTCAGGCTATCTTCCTCAGCATTGTGTTTTTTTATTTTTTAAATAGCTAGTGTTTAATGGTAGACAAATGTAAAAGATAATTTCATTTAATGATGAATAACACAACCGCGCCCCCATTGAGTTGAGTCCTAGTCATAAGTAGCGTCGTCTATGAGACTTTAAGAGTGCGTTTAATTAGAGGAAAATACCTTTGTTTTCTACAAAATGTTTTGTGGAAAACAAAAAAAAACAGAGATCGCGTTCAAATGAGTGTTTTTCAACAAAATTCTTTACAAAACACAAAACATGCATTTCTCAACTTAACAAGGAAACTACAAAACATATTTTGTTTGTTTTCCTTATTTTCTTTGTAAACCCCTTTGTTTTCTTAAGAATAAAAAACAATGTCATGTGAACGCGTTTTCTATGTTTTGTGAAAAATCAAATCCTCTCCTTTTTTTACAAATTGGAAAACACAAAACTAAAAAAAATCTCTAACTAAACGCAGCCTAAAGTATGTTTGTAGCAACTAAAACTACATCTATTGTTATGCCAAAATAAACAACGGAGCTAAAACTTCAACTACGATTATGTTAGGTTGTACAAAGTTGAAAGTTGGTTATATACATTCATGCTTGGATTCAATTGTAAGTTAGACTGAATTTGAATTATGCTCAGCTCTTGACTCATCTAAATCTCTACCATTTTCAAGATATTTGAGCTTTCAAAACTTCCTCAAGCTAAGCTCGATCCACCACCATCATGAAAGCTCATTGGACTATATATATAAAATCAAGTAAGAGCTTAGTCTAAGGTTACAAAGTAGAGATTATAGCCGCGTTTTCTGACCCAACCACGCTCGTTCTTGATACTTTATTAGTGCTTGATTTTTTTTTTTCTACTTTATTCAAACAATGTTTGTTTTCACTGTATGTGGTTTACTAGTTGATTAAGATACGTTACATTAGGGATGGCAACGGGTCGGGTTCGGGGCGGGTTTTAGTGTACCCGCACCCGTTTATAATATCCACATCCGTACCCGCCCCATTACCCGTTGGGTACCCGGTTAATATTATCCATCGGTTTTTCGGGTTTCCCCGCGGGTATCGGGTATTCCCAATTGAATATTTTTATAGAAAAATGATGGGTATCAAGATTAAGTCACACTAAAATTCATCGAAAAATAAAGCAAAACACCCTTATATATTCAAATTTTTTAAAAGTTAAAGAAAACAAATACCGTATTAGACGATTTAGCGCTTTCGAATAATTTATGTAACATTCAAATGTGTTAAATAATAGAAATAGTTATATAAAAAATACAATGGAAGAAATTATATGTAATAATATATATACTTTAATTATTTATAATAACAATAAAGCGGGTACGAATTCGGGTAAACGGATACGGGTACGGGTACGGGTACGGGTAATCGGGGCGGGTATTATCAAAACCCGTCACCGAACCCGTACCCGGCTAAATTCTTTTATCAATACCCGTACCCGCATCCGAACCCGCCAACCCGCCCCCGAACCCGACCCAACCGGTTTGGGTTTCGGTTTTCCCCATCGGTTTCGGGTGCTTTTGCCATCCCTACTTTACATTTAGAGTATCTAAACTTCACTTTACTTGAATTATAACATACATGTATCATAGAAGCTGCAATAACAAATTTTATTACTGTATATCCTATTGAGCATTACGGTCCACGGATAAAGACAAATTAGAAGTGGACTTCTTTTCAATATAAGCAGCCCAATAAAATGATGTTAAAAACAAGTTAGGAGTGGGCTTTTTTTTCAATAAGAGTGGACAAATTGAGAGTGGACCTAATAAAGTAATACTAGTATTAAGTAAACACATTACTCTATATCTCAATCCGAAAACATTTGACTGCACATTTGACTTCTCAGCCTTTTTGCAGGCTTCTTTTGGCCTATTTGTGTAGCCCACGTTGGCCCATTTGTTATTTTTTTTACATACAACTCTCTCTACCCGATCTCTAATATGATTTCATTTAGTGACTTCTTACTAGGTGAGAATCTTACCTTCTCTAAAAAAACCAAAAAAAGAACATGGATCAGGTGAATTCATGGAAATGGGTACTTGAAAAAT
>BQNB010082131.1:0-29418 GCA_026074375.1 Tanacetum coccineum | reverse complement strand
TCGAAAAAGCAAGAAGTTCTCCTACCGGCCAAAATCTGAAAATACAAATATGGAAGTTCTTCATACCCTTCACATGGATCTGTGTGGTCTAATGAGAGTCCAAAGTATTAAAGGGAAGAAATACATCTTAGTTAAAAATAATCGAGGTACTAAACGCTTTGATATTTATATCATAAGTACCTTAATTGAATTTTCAATTGGTTTTATGGAAAGGAGAACTGTACCAAAAGACCGACCATGCATTTTACTTAATTGGAGTTATAAGGTTGGTAAGGTTAGGTACTATTCCCAATGATCCAGCCATAACCGGAGGGATCTACCCAGGGACAATCCACTAGTTAGTGTAGAAGTCCTTAGGTATGACATGAAAAAGGAGTAAAAGTGAGAATAAGGGAAAAGTGCCGACTGAGATGGAGCTAGTACTGGAATAAACCCAACAAGGTTCTAGTCATGAAGTCTCGGTAAGCACTGAAGGGGTTGAAGAATTAAAAAGAATTGTAAAGATAAAGGGTGTAAAGAAAGAAGCCCTCCATTCACTTAGGCAGAAACCGGGTCAATTCATATGCTGCCAGAATCACTTAGATGATTGCTGACATTGAAGATCGTCATCATGGACCCAGTGATGCAATGCACAACCCTCCCTAGCCACTCAGAATCTTTCAAAAGATTTCTGTTTCATTTCTCACGGAGACAAAACACGTTATCTATTGACTTTCTCACTCCGAGTTAGTTGATATTGAACAGGTGGCAGTCTGCTCCAGCCTCCGATTACTAAAACCAAAACGCACTATTGAGTCTAGAGCCAAGAGATCGTCAATTAATCTCGTTAGGACACATATCCAATTCTCTTGTCTTTCACACACTGTGGAAACAAGTCTATCCTAAGAGTCCTACGCATTATCCTTGTGATGTTGCCAGAACATCCGAGTGAAACGATAGTTTTTCACAATGAAGATGGAAATCCTGCTAGAGCCAACATCAAACAAGCTCTAGGTAGGTGACTTGTGCGATTCTACAAGAATCAAACTTGTGTCAACTGGAAAGAAACAATGGTGCGATTATGTGTTAATCAAACTTGTTCCAGTATAAGAATTGACGGTTATTTATCATTTGACAAACAATCAAAACTCTCGAAGTGTTACAAAATTCTTTCATAAGAAACACTTAGACTGTCTTTTCAAATCAATTTTCTCTTTATTACTAACTGTTTCATTACAGGATATTTTAAAGATGGAGATGGAGATGGAAATTCCCTGTTCCTGAGATGTCAAGTAAATAACCGAATGCCAAGACACGACCTACACTTGTTATGATGTTATGAAAGACCTCATAAAGGTGTCAAAGCTTCCGCAAACTCTGATGTCATGTATTCATTCACAAGTGCACAAGATGGCAATCCATTACAAGATGATGTAAGATTATGTTTGGGCGATGATCTCAAGAAAGCTCAAGATCACTGTCAAAGACAAGCGTAAGATGAATCAAAAGATTTCTATCTCAAATGTACAAGAGATCAAATGCCTACGAGCTAAAGACTGAAGTGATTAAAGTTTGGTATTTTCAGGGGTGACCTCCCTTAGGGGGAGATTGTTAGATATTAGAAAAAGACTCGGTCACCCCGTGTATTTTACTGTTTACTATAGCTCGTAGTTTGATAGTTAATAGTACGTTTTTTGGTTTTAAGTCGGGTACGAATACCCGGTATATTGTAAGTACTATATATAGTCTCTTCCAACTTTGGAAGAGACAAGCTAGTCATAAATTCATTTACAAAAGAAAACACTTTCTCTCTCTAGAATATATTCTCTCTAGTGTTTCTCTCTCTAGAAACTAGCCAGATCCAAGAATCGACCTCGTGTTATGATATAGGATATACCACAACATTATTTTTGCAAATAGAAAAATTTTATTTTAGAAAACCAAAGTATAAACTTGAACTAAAATTCTTTTTTACAAATGATGTTGACTTCATCATCGATAAAGCTTTTTCTCTGAATATGTTGATTAGACTTTTAAGAGTAAAACTCTAATTTGTAAAAATTAAAGAGAACACGTATAATTAATCATTTTAAGAACTTCGGGGAAGAAAAACCACAAGTTATTCTTATAAGCCTTTAAGTTTTCCAAATAAACTTTGTTTAGCATCCTAATTCGTAATCAACACTATCATCTCTTATTCTTTGCAATTTAAAATCTCTAATAAAGAAATTCGCAAATACTTAGCCTATATAAAATCCAACTCGGCATATTTAAAATCTACTTGAGATTAGCACAAGTCTTCATTTACTAATGATTTCAAGTCTAGCATGTTTAAAGTCTACATGAGACTAGCACAAACTATCATCATTAATTGTTAAGGGAGAAAGCTAGAACTCAACACGTTCAATCGGATCAAAAATTACTTCTTATTCTCACCAACGGAAAACCTACATTTGTGTTTAAACATTTATTATTTATTTTATTTTTTTATTTTTTTTAACTACTAATATTTTTTTCCTTTTTTTTCTATTTTCCTACAAATAAAAACTTAAAAATTTAAATTTTTTGCTATTTTGTGGGAAAACGGGTACGTGAGAACAAAACAATAAGCAAGTAACATCAAATCGATAGATTCCCTCCCCAAACTAAAACGAAACATTGTCCTCAATGTTTAAGGCCGGGTTCTACGAAAATCTAAGCCGTTTATGAATTATGCAAAGATAAACGTGAATCGATAAGATGAAAGGATATTGGATCTTCCCAAACTAATTTCAAACAAAGGATAAGAAGCTCGAGTAAACCGGGACACAACACAGAACACGAGAGTTTTCAGAAATTGTTGGATCAATCCTACAAAAATCACAACAAACAACAAACAACGAAAGATCGGAAGAGGATAGCCTCAACACATCATGACACATTAAAAATAGAAAGAAAATAGAAAACGATAGGCATGGGGTGAACTCCCACGAAGCGGCTTGTTTTTTGTCACCGAGTCACAAGCTCGACTCGATCCCTGAATTAAATTGTCCTTAGGGAGAGCAATACTTAGAACAAGAAACTTTTGTTGAAAATGCCACCGGATCTAGATAAGAAAATGGAAAGGTGATGATGCCGGGGTCAAAAATGGTGTCTTCACTCTAGAAGGAGAGAAATGAAGAAAGAAAGAGAATGAAAGTCAAATCTGAAACAAGGGTGGGAAAGGTGGGTAAAATATCGGCCATAAAATCATGCGGTTTTGAAACACCCTTAAACACTTTGGTTATCAAAATACCCGCTTCGGGTTCAAAACATTTCTCAACATCCGGTGGTTTTGGTGGAGGACGAGGAAATGACGGATCGAAATGAAATGATTCAAACTCTGGAAGCTCCAAAAGAGTATTATTTGAATTATCAATGTTAATCAACCCCTCCTGATCGGGCTCAATATTTAGGGCTATTTTTGGTATAAATGGATATGTGTATTCCACACATATCAATATTATAAGCTCGTATGTCCTAAACATTATCTAAACATTAATTTACATTATATAATATTTTACTATCATTCATTTATACCATGATGCATTCCATTTTGACATGTTATGTTTCCATCCTTGCCATGAGTGCATATTCATTTTACCATGCGTTATCTTGCATCACGTTTCCTTTTCATACTGCACGCATCTTGCATTATTTCATATAAAGGCAATTTATTCTTGCTTGTGCAGGGTTATGGATGCACCCGCTGTTTCTGTCTCTGTTGTTTCCCTCGAGGAGAGTTTTAGGGATACGATCAGGATCGGTATGGATGTTACCCACCCTATGCCCGTCACTTTAGTTGTTTTTCTTGCATCGACCGTTATGATGAGACTAGCCCAACACGAGGAGGCGATACGACGTATACAGAAGCATTTACTAGAGATGCCCACACAGGAGGAGTTGAGGGCTCTGAGAGATATGGTAGATGTTGTTGAGGCAGAGAGGGCTACTCTGCGTGCTACGATTAGAACAACAGGGGCAATCGAGACGAGTCTTCGTAACTGTATGAGGGATAAGAGACAGACTCGTATTGAGATTGAGCGTCAGTTGGCTTTGGTTCAGGAGGAGCTTACACAGAGCAGGATGTCCTACCGTCAAGACCGATAAGGACACACAAAGAAAACATCAAGGCGACATATCACATGACCAGCTCAGTATCGGAATATCGCACCATAAGATAGATTCTGCTTCATGATACTATGCATATAAACTAACTATTTGAGAGATTTGTAGATATTAAAAGACAACTATGTCAGTACACTTTTGGTCTGAAAAACAATAAACATCAAATTATCTATCAAACTTAAATGTGTTGTGCAAAATTGATGGATTGCGTGGAAATCTCGATATAAGGGTACAACATCAAGATTAAAACTAAATCACAACATTCATGGCAACAACAAAATAAGTGTCACTACACAGATTATATATATATATATTTAGTATAATATATATATATATAATATATATATATATATAATAATAAATATAAAAGATATATATATATATATATATATATATATGTAGAATATAAAGAAAGTTTAAAACATACGTAAGTACTTTTAAACGTATAGGTTCTTATTAGAATCAAATAAAGAATCTATGACACACCTTGCTTGTGAATACAATGGTTGAATGACAAATGGTGGTGTTATCCCTTCGAACTTGTTTCTCTAACCAAAGTTTATGAGAAAATAAGAAAACAAACTATTCGACTAGAACGAACTTAGCTTTAACTGTTTCTATTCAGTTTTTGTTTGACAGATTCTGTGAACTCTCTTCAATATTTCACATATTAGAAGAGATGGCAGTCTCACTTGGGAATCCCTTTCCTTTTATAGCAAAGGGTTAGGGTTGTACAAGTTAAACCTAGTACGTGTGTCATGCATCTAATAGGTGGTTAAGATACCATTTAATGTAGATGTGCTCTAAAGTACCAGGTACAGTCCTTTAAGGAAAGTTGTTGTACTTCTATACCAACTTTAGAAGCACCTTTTCCCAAGGAGATTGCTTTATTCCTTTTGACATAAAGCAATCTTTTTCCCGCCTTGTAAACCTTCTAGAAGTGAAACAAACGTTTCAATCTTCTGTTAAGGAGATAGACAACGTTCAGCTTGGAATTGTCAACCAAGCTGAACTGAAGCTCTTTCCAAAGGCCTTCTTCAGTTTCTGTACCGCTGCATAAACTGAAGTGAAGATACTTCCCAATCTTCTAAGGACCTGAAGAGCTGACGCTGAAGAAACTTCAGCGACTCAAACTGAAAGACTTCAGCTTGAGTAACACTTAGGGGATTTTATGTTTAAATCTACTGAAAGACTGAAGGGCTCAGGAACTGAACCCAACAATCTCCCCCTATTTGAATATACAAATAGCCTAAGTTAAAATCAGTTGTAAGTGAGCAAAACAACTTCTTCTTACACAACTGATATAAATTGAACAACATAACTGAGAATCACTTCTATTAACTTTCATTATATTACAATTACAAAAGATAAAGTCAATACAAAAGATTATAACATTTGATGTTCTTGTTGCTCAATGAACCTCTTCTTCATGCTGAACTGATGACTTGTGTTTCTTTGTTGACCTGGAATGGTCTGTTGAGTCACCAGTTCTTTTCCTTTTCTTGTTAGCTAAATCATTTAGCTCATTCAGAGGATCTTGTTCTTTGAGGGGTTTGTTAAAGTCAATCTTTAGTTCTTTTTTAGTTTGATCAAGATATTCCATTATTGTCTTTATTAACCCATATACGGCCTTCCATCCTTTTTCGTTTCTACCAGGACAAGCTTGTACTACCTTGCTCCATTCAGCCAGATGTAGGTCATTAACTTTGACGTTTGAAATGACTTCATTTGTCCCATCTTCCCTATGTACTTTCAGTGAGATAGGGCCCTTTTGTGTGAGGACATCACAGTTTGTGATCTTGGAGCTTTTCTTCTTTTCAACATCTTGTCATAGTATTTATCATAAAGTAACTTCTTGTTGTAGTACTGTGTCACAACATCTATGCCCAAGAGATCAACAAGTTCATCGTGCAGGTTTGGTTCAACATCTGTTATAGCTGGATTGGTGTTCTTCTCCTCCTCAGCAGGTGAAGCAGTTGCTTGGCCTGCTGAAGGAACATCCTTGGTATTAGCCCCTGATGCATTTTCCATCATAGTGGCAAACCTGTTTAAGGTTTTAGTAACCTTGTTTAATAGACTTGGAATGGAATCCAAAGTCTTAAGCTTTTTCTAAACTGAAGATATTTTATTTGGCACATCAAGAAACTTTGTTGGAAGTTCCCATTGAATATTCTTCAGTTCAGTAACTTGGGAGGTAAGGCTAGAGATAGTGGAAGTGAAAGTTTCCTGTTTTGTTGGAATCTCTTTTAAATCCTCAGGTAGCTTGATTTCCATATCACGAACATGCTGCTTTAGCTCTCTAATGTCTCTAGACAGTTAAGTGAATTTTGAAGGGAGCTCTTTCAGTTCAGTTGGTAAGCAGCTAGCAAAGTCATATGAGGCTAAGAGTTTAGATAATTCAGGTTTCAAAAAGGTTACCAGAAGTTTAGTAAGCTGGTTGATATCTGGATATGAGGGCCTAGCTTTTAGTGAAGCAACTTCTTCTTCAGCTTTTGCCTTTTGTTGTTCCAGATTCTCCTTTTGAGACTGAAGTAAGTGAACCTGAGCCATTAACTCTTGAATTTGAGCTGATTTAGGAGATGGAGGATGAGGGACTGAAGTGTCTTCAGGTATATTATGAGAGGTAGCATGAGTGTCTTTATCTTTTTTAGTTTTCTCATTTTCACTCTTATCTGAAACAATGATAGGCTCATCTTGTGGGGAGTCAAGAGTGAAGAAGGCAAATCTTGTGTCTTTCAAGAGATCTAATAAATCCTCCAGCTTTATTTTCTTTGAAATTTCATCAGCTATGGACTCCTCATTTGTACCTAAATCAGTGTGGATAATCTTTTACCCATCTCTAGCAGATTTGGTTTGATCTATGGTATGTGTTTAATTACACATACCTTTTACCTTTAAAAACGAGCTAATATAACCAAAAACGGACTTAAAATGCCAAATATACGCTTGTTTTGCTAATTGTATTGTGCAGGAACGGATATCTAAGAAAAAGACGAAAAACGAAGCCAAAACGACAAAACCGGACTCGGAATGGAAAAGCAGGAAAAGACAAAGTCAAAGTCCAAGCCCAAGCCTGAAAAGTCAACCCAAGTCAACCCCGACAAATCCAAAAGTCAACATGTGAAGAAAAATAAGTTTAAGGGTTAAAATTGCCAAATCCTAAACTTATATTTAAAGAAGAAAAGAGGAAAAAAAGAAGACAAGGGCCAAACTGCCATTATGGGAAAGTTTAACTACAAGGGCCAAAGCTGCCAAAAGTCCTAAACCTTAACACATTAAGAGAAGTTAGTGTATCAGTTCAATTGTGTTCTAAACTTTTGGGGATTTAATTTGCCAAAGTCCCCAAAACTACAACACCAAAGGACGAGTGGTGCCAAGAAACTTCACACACCTCGGGGACCAAAAGGGCACAAACCCAAAACTTGTCAGCCTCCTTGTCACCCCCTAACCCTCTTCTATAACCCTTTTTCCCGCCCAAAACATAGTACAAAATTCACGGGTTAACCACCCCGTTTTTACCCCGCGTTTCTTCTCCACTCCCATGGATAATACTTTCCCCCCTCACTATCTTTCCCAGTATAAGATGCCAGTTGGCAATCCCACAACTCCCCAAGACTTATTTCGATGGTTTAGATGATCCGAACAAACACCAAGGAATTTAAAGGGCCAGGATTTGCCTGACTTTACACTCACACAACCATGCACAAACTCACTTGTTGTGTCTACAAGAAACACAAGTGGAAGAAGGACTAAAGAGAAGACTGCCCTAGTTCGATTTTTTAGTAAAGCCTTGTAAAAGCCATTGTGCTTGGAGAGTTTTTAAGTAGTTTTTTATGTAGTTTGTACAAGTTTTTTTTTTAGTCAAGTTGTTAGGTTAAAAGTTTAAAAAGTTTTCTATTGTATTTGTACTTCATTTTAATGAAATCAGTTAAAGGAGTTTTAAGTGTACATTTGTCTTCTTAAAATCCTTTACGCTCTCAGTTTTAAGTAGTTATCTTTGTATAACCTGTTTGAGAAAGGCTTTAAGGAAAAATTTCAAAAAAAAAGAGAGGATAAGCAAAGTACTGTCTCCATTTTTTAAAAAAAGCTCAAGGAAGAATGAGTATATTGGAAGGCTTATTGGGTTTTAGCTTAGTTAAGCTTAATTATAAGCTGGTAGGAAACTTAGGCGTTATTAGGTTCAAAAGATCCTTTTTGAGCAAGGATCAAAGGTATCTTTTCTTTCAATTTGTTATTTACTGTTAGCAATAAGCTTATTTGGCTTTATTTTCTTTGCTTAATAGGGTTTTTTGCTTATATGTGTTTAATATGCTGTAGTGTGCCTCTTAGTTCACTCTTTACTTCATTTCATTCAAAGTGTCTACAATGCATAAAAGAAGCTTATTCTGACTAGCTTAATTCCTCATTAAAGTGCTTATTTGCTTTCTTTTTATCAATTTATAATCCTAAAGTGTTTACGTATCATTAGAGTTTTTTAAATATGTCGATTAGTTAACTTAGTCTTTATAAGTTTTTAAAATCCATTATCAAAAACTTAAGGAGTGTTTGGGTCAATATGGGAAACGGTCAAAATGGTTTGTGTTTGGGTTATGGTCACTTATTTAGTTTTAACTTAGTTTGTTAAGCCCATTTAAGCTCGTCTATATAAGTTTTTTAGTGTCAAAATTTTTTTTCAAAAGTTTTTCTAAACCATCTTTTTTAACTGTGACTTTTAAGGGAAAACACCAAGTGCTTATATTCATAAGACTGATTTTAAGTTTTAGTTTCCAAAAAAGAGTGTGTTTTGTGTGTGTTAAAAAAGCTAGTCAAAAAACCTTTTGATCTTTTGACTTTGTTGAGTTCAATAATCACCAAGTTGTTCTTTTAAGTGATTAGTTTTAAAAAAAAACAAAGCCTTTTTCACTTAACACATTCAAAGCCGTTTTAAATGGTTTATAAAGTCAAAAAAAATTTGTGCACAAGTCCAATTTGCTAGGGTACTCATCTGTTTTAGCTTATTTTTGATTTTTTAGAGCTTATTTGAAAGCTTTTAAAAAGCATGTTCAAATTAGCCCTTGATGTTTAAGCTTTTAATTCCCTGTTGCATACGGGGAGATTTTAAGCTTTTTCTTAGCTTTTAAGTGTTCTAAAGCCTAATTTCTTGGCTTATCTTGAGAGCTTATAAGCTCTTATATAAGCCCTTAAGTTTCAGCCCTTAAGAAGCTTATTTGATAGCTTAATTTTAAGCCTCAACTTGCCCTTTGACTGTTTTTGCTCAAGTAGTGTAGGGATTGCTTATTTTTACTTTTAGCTTATTCAGCTTATTTCATAAGCTCACTTATGTTCTAAATAGCTTATTTAGATAGATTAGTTAGTTGTTAAGCTTATTTGCCTTTTTCTTAGCTTATTTAAGTCCAACAGCTTATGCATTTTAGCATTTAGCTTGTTTTTAGATTCTGTCACTTAAGCCCTGTTTTCTAGCTTATTTAGTCTTAGCTTTTAAGCTCATTAGTGCTTATTAGGTTAGCTTAGGACCCCCTTTAGCTTATTTTGTCCAAACTTAGCTTATTTGTCCACCACAAGTCCAAATGTCTTAGCTTTTTCTAGCTTTAAGCTAGTTTATGCAATTCTGTCATTTTTAAGCTTATTTAGAGCTTGTCAGCAAAAGTTGTAGTTGACAAAGTTGTTAAGCCCCACGAGCTTAACAACTTTGCTTTTTGAAGTTTTTCAAAAAAAAAAGAGGGAAAGACAAGAGGTCCGGGTGGGCAGACTCGACCGGGACCCTCGATACGGATCCCTTTTACACACACATACCGCTGCGCCTTTGGGTCTTTTAGTTAAAGACTCTCAAGGGGCTTGACTATTTAGGGTGTTTTTGGGTTTATAAGATTTTAAGATGTCACTAGCTTATTACGAGCTTATTTTTAAGCAATTTTGTTTTTGTATTTTTCGTTTAGGATTTTTATAGTTAATACGTATTTTTTGTAAAAAATTTCAGAAATTTTTCGTAATCATTTTATATTTTTTACAATTTAATTTAGTTAAAGTTTTAAAAATTATAAAAAAATACAAAAAAAAAATTATCAAAAAAAGATTTTTCTTTTTAGAAAATTTTATTTTGTGATTTTGTTTGTAGGAAAATATTTTTAAAACTTTGCGTGAGGGGCATTTTGTAACTTTTTGATTTTTTAAAGAACGGGTCGGGTGCGGCGATTTGTCTTAACTGTTTTTGGGTCAAACGAAACATCCGTTTTCGGGTCTAGTCTTTTTCATTCTTCGTTATTTGTTCCCTAGAGTAGTTTAGAAGCAAAAATTTCTTCGTAGGGTTAATTTTAAAGATTTTAGGTTTTTCCCCCTTTGTTCGGGATTCGTGCTCTCGTTTTCTAGCTTATTTTCATAATTTTTAGGATTTTCTTAAACGTTTTTGTTTATTATTGTTTAATTTAACTTCCTGCACTCTCAAATCATTTCTCTCCTTCAATAAAATTCGTTCGACGGTATCGATTTTCCAATCAGCCTCGTTGGGATAAACGACCGGGAACATTCTATACTACTTCTCGGTATCATTGATTGTGTTTCAGATTACACTTACTATATATATTTTATATTTTATTATATATTATATATATTTTAAGGTGTAGTTTGGACGGATCAATTTTTGGCGCCGTTGCCGGGGAGGCTGTAAAAACGATTATCGTTACGTCAATCAATTTGTGTTTGAAGCTGTGAATATTTTTATATATAAAAAAAAGGGTACAAAAATATTTTCATTTTCTTTTAGTATAATTATCATAAAAAAAAAACCAAAAAAATTTTAGTATATATTTATAAAACCAAAAAAAAAACAAAAACAAAAATATAAAAGCATTGTCTTAATCGAGAAATAAAATTCATCAATTATATAATACTTTTACTAAAGTATTATCATCAATAAATTCTCGAACCAAAGATTCAAAAACTTGCCTTTTGTGTCACTTGCGAGGTACGGCTCACCTTTGAAAGTTAAACAAACTATAAGAGGGGTATAAGGAGGGTTGTTCCAACGAACTACGACCCGAAAGGAGAAATAAGCTTCGCGCTATCCCTCTCCTCCGCTCCTTTGTGAGTTTTTCTTTCGAAGAGCTACCGTGAAGCTTGCTGATTATCAGGTTTAAGTTGTCTTATCTCGTTTTGTCCATTTGTAAAATATGTTGTTTAAAAATTCAAAAAACAAAAAATAATCTTTTTTTTCTTCGTTTCATTTAGTTCTTTTCTTATCCATCTTTATGTTTAATTCCTATGACGTCATTCGATTATCGTTTAAATCTAATTTACGCGATTAAAGAATGCTCGACTTGTGGAGTTTTGTACACTGCAGACTTTTGTTGTTCAAAAAAGGGTCTTGAAGACAAGATTCTTGTTCCTAAACCCCCTCGAAATTTTTCAAGGTGTGCAAGGTGTGGAACCCTGGTTGATGGTCCGTATTGTCAAGGATGTTCTCTTTTACGAAAGAAATTTAAGGAAGATTTGTTTACATATTGTGTGGAAAATGAATTTTTCAAAGACCTTCAAGATACTTCCGAGTCATCCGATGACAATACCAACGTTGTTAATGCTCCTCAAGAGCCATTCGTTGGCAATCAGGACCCCGGTGAAAATTCCTCACCAAGTCCTCCACACATTGACCATTGTTGTCACGAGTGCGGTGATTCGTTAGATGGAATCTTTTGTCGACAATGCACTTGTAAGTCTTGTGGGAAAGGTGCTCATTACGGTTATAATTGCCCTCCGAAAGTTCTGATTATCTCTAATCCGGAACCATGCAAAAAATCAAACCATTGGTGAGCACCTACAAAACTTGCAAAGATTGCAACAACAATGTCTTCTTGGTACATGCCAAAAATGTGGTTGTAATGAATACAATGGAGTTTGTTTTTATTGTACTATTAGAAATGGAACACCAAGCAATTTTTCAATTCCATACTCTTCTAACGATTCTCCAAGTGTTGCAAACCATCCTCCACAACCCCAATACGTACCATACTCTTGTGAGTTATGTGGGAACGATTCTCATTACGGTTACGATTGTCCACCTCAAGTCCCGTTTGTCTACAATCAGGACCCGTGTTTCAATCAACACTTTGATTATTTTCCACAAACTTCACCAAGTTTACCACAAAATATTCTTTGTTGGTCGAAAATTGCGGAGGGACTCTCATGAAACTTACCAATGTTAAACCAATGAATGAAGACTATTAGCATGTGCAAAATTCTTGCTATGATTCAAATTTCTTTTGGTTTGACAAGTTCAAACTCCCCGCAACTATACCGGTCATTACCTAATCTTTAATTCCCAAAATGACCTTCTCAATTTTCTAAATAAGCTTATGGAACAAATTGACAACTTACGTGATTTGTTGGTCAGTTATTACAAAATAGGAGAAGAAGAAAAAGCGAATTGCGGAAGAGCAAGCGGCTAAAGATCGATATTGGAGGATTCCCAATTGCTATGATGATGATGAGGACTATACCATTGCAATCACACCCGTCTTACCAACCAAGGAGCCCGTTAACTCTTTAAGTATGGGGGATGAGCATCTTGACACTATTCCAGCAACGGAATCGGACAAAGTAATAAAGTCTAGTGTTGAGGACCGTATCCCAATCCCAAGTGAGCCCGAGGGTATTCCCGACAGTG
Organism: Tanacetum coccineum; assembly: GCA_026074375.1. Classification (NCBI taxonomy): domain Eukaryota; kingdom Viridiplantae; phylum Streptophyta; class Magnoliopsida; order Asterales; family Asteraceae; genus Tanacetum; species Tanacetum coccineum. Next base: position 16,637 of record BQNB010082131.1, on the reverse strand, counting down.
TGTGTGATGTGCCTCTTTGTAACAATCCTACCTCTCTTGAAGCTTTCAAAGAACATTCTGAGACTATCATCGATTCCAACCGATGATTCTACTTCGAGTGATGACGATTCTTATGAGAACATCGATTATGTCGATGCATCACCTCCCAATGATGAGATCGTCAGCTTAGAGGTGGTAGAGATTGTTGATCCGGAAGTTGGAAGGATTGATGATGACATTCTTTTAACAATCAAAGACGATATCCTTCGTGAAAAATTGTTGAATGTCAATCTTCTTATTGCTAAGATCGATTCATTAAGAGATAATCCTACTCCATCTTCCGATGTTATGACCAAGTCTTCCTCCACATCTCCTAACCTTTTCTTGGAGGAGACTAACACCTTTGATAATTCTTCACCCGAAGCTGAAACTTTCTGCTTTGATTTGGAAGAGATTAGTAGTGGCAGTCCCACTACTCATTCTGATTATTCTCTTCCGGATTATGAAGCTTTCTATTCTGATGACGATCATATTAAAGAAAAGAATAGTGACAGTACCACTACTCATGCTAATTTTTCTAAATATGTTTCGTTCATTTTTGATCTTTCGATCAATCCATTTCCTCGCGGCGGATTAGGAAGTGGTATTTTATCATGAGGAGTTCGCCGATGGACTTGCTCACATCATATCTCCACCGGAGTATGATCATTTCTGCTTTAAGATTGAGCCCGAGCTGGGCAATCTTACTATGGATGTGGTGAATGATATTTTCCCAACAAGAGAACCAAGAGTTCATGTGCCTAATGTTTTACCCACCCATCTCACCCTGGAGAGGCATACGGGAGTTCATCTTTAAGTTGAACCTCTCTCTCACTTGTATTGTTATGGTTCTTTCTTCCATTTATCACGATATCATGTTGGCTCCACAATAATTTCTCTCCACCAGGAATGAAGATACCATTTTTGATCCCGGCATCTCAATTTATCATTCTTTTATGCGGATGTATCTCATTCGGAGTGGAACTATCATGAAATTCAATGGTATCAGACCACTTGAATGATATCCGATGGAGATTTTATCTTCCACTTGCTTCCCCATGGACCAATGAATTCGGGGTCGAGTCGAGCTTGTGACTCGGTTAACAAAAACAAGGCGCTTCGTGGGAGTGCACCCATGCTTTTTCAGTAGTAGTTTTTAATTAAGTGTTTTTGTGTGAGGAGGCTTTCATTTTCCATTACCCGTGTTTTGTCCATGTTTTGTGTGCTTTGTATTGTATGTCCAGGATTTCCCGAGTGTGAAGACTCATCTGTGCTCGCAGTATACACAAGAGTTTATCATCCTCAGCCTTCATTTTTGGGAATCCTGTATCCAATCTAATCGACTACGGTTTTATCTTTTGGCACAACTTCATAAGGCCTTAGATTTGCGTTTTAGAACCCCTTTGAAACATCGGAGGACGATTTTTAGTTCTAGTATGGGGGGGGTCTTCGATTTTGATTTTTGCGGCAGTGTTGTTTCTCGTATCCCGTTTTTACCACCAAATTTTGCAAATACCAAAAAAATTGAAAAATTTTTAAAGAATTTCAAAATATAATAAGTGTTTTGTCACAGTTTTGGACTTTCCTAAAGGGTAGAATGAGAATAATTTTTGACTCGATTGAGGCGTGTTGAGCTAGCTTAGTTCCTCAACTTTATCACTTGTGCTAAGCTTTCACGAATTCGATTGCTTAGAATTTTAATAATGTGTAAGAACAAAGAGAAGTGATAGAGTGAAATTATATATAAGTTATATGTCGCTGAGCCAATGATTCTTCTAAAAACGTTATATGAGTCAACTTGTGGCTTTTTCACCACATTAGCTCCTAATCCACTAATTTTATACGTCTCACATTCATTCAACTAAGTCTTCAATGTTTTCAGAAAAGCTTCAAATTTGTAACTTGATTCTTAAGCGGGATTTTTCTGTTCTTAATAAATTCGAAAGTTAAAATGCCAAAGAAGCGTGAATGAAGTATGAATGCAAAAATGCATGAGTATTGAAATTATGCCAATGAAGCATACATTTGATTATATGGAACAAGTAAAAGATGTGTCGTGATATCCCACTCCGCTAACCACGAGGTGGGGGTTCAAACTAAGACATCTTTGCTCCTAAGGATTTGGTGTGTTGTGATATCTCACCAGGAAGCGAGGTCTAGGTGAGGGTTCAAACTAAGACACTTATCCTTAGCCATATTAGGAAGAAGGTGTTGTTGTGATTTCCCACTACGCTAGCAACGGGGTGGGTTTTCAAACTAAGAACATCGGTCGTTGGTTGTGATATCCTACTAGGGAGCGAGGCCTAGGTAGGTGTTCAAACTAAGCAACGCATTCCTAGCTTTAAGAACTTATGATTATAATGATGAAGATGTTGCAAAAAGTTCTACAGTTAAAATCTCGTTCTTTAAAATCAAGTTACAAGGTCCTAATAAGTTGTTGCTTTGAGTCATGATTCATCTGATAAACTCACGACTATGAAAATAAGTTGATCTATGGTTGAGTTGAAATGAGTGCACACATTTAAATCATATATTCATGTTGGGAGTTAAAAGTTCACAAGTCATAAGTATGAGTGCTTAGCATTTAAGACTTATATTGACAAATGATCTTGTTTAATTGCTTGGTTTGGAGCTAGTAAAAAATCGGGGACGATGAATTTATCCGACAGGACATCCGTAGATTATTCTATGGGCGTTTCTCATTCTATGATCCCAGTGTTAATAAAATAAAGGAAGTCAAACAAGTAGTCAAGAAAAGAAAAAGGAAAATCCAAAAATATTAGGGATAGTTAGTGTACAAATAAAAAATGGTGAAAACGGGACTTGTCGAAGATTTTTGATTCTTTAGTTCCCCTTGACAAACACTTAGCTACTTTTCAAAGTTATTAGTCGAGGGGGATTTAGATTCTTAGTTTTCGTAAATGTTTACTTCATAACATTGCGTGAGGACACGGCAATACCTTAGTATGGGGGATTTTGGTATGTGTTTAATTACACATACCTTTTACCTTTAAAAACGAGCTAAAATAACCAAAAACGGACTTAAAACGCCAAATATACGCTTGTTTTGCTAATTGTGTTGTGCAGGAATGAATATTTAAGAAAAGGACGAAAAACGAAGCCAAAACGACAAAACCGGACTCGGAATGGAAAAGCAAGGAAAAGACAAAGTCAAAGTCCAAGCCCAAGCCTGAAAAAGTCAACAGAAAGTCAACCCAAGTCAACCCCGAAGCCAAAATCCCAGCTGTAAGATTGCCAAGTTGGCAATCCCACAACTCCCCAAGACTTATTTCGATGGTTTAGATGATCCGAACAAACACCAAGGAATTTAAAGGGCCAGGATTTGCCTGACTTTGCACTCACACAACAAGCACAACTCACTTGTTGTGTCTACAAAGAAACACAAGTGGAAGAAGACAAAGAGAAGAATGCCTAGTCGTATTTTTCTATAAAAGCCTTGTAAAAGCCATTGTGGCTTGGAGTTTTTTTTAAGTAGTTTTTATGTAGTTTTTACAAGTTTTTTTTAGTCAAGTGTAGTTTTAAAAGTTTAAAAGTTTCTATTGTATTTGTACTTCAATTTTAATGAAAATTCAGTTAAGAGTGTTTTAAGTTACATTTGTCTTCTTAAAATTCTTTAAGCTCTCAGTTTTAAGTATCTTTATAACCTGTTTTAGAAAGCTTTTAAGGAAAAATTCAAAAAAAGAGAGGAAAGCAAAAGTACCGTTCCATTAAAAATCTAAGGAAGAATGAGCTATATTGGAAGGCTTGTTGGGTTTTAGCTTAGTTAAGCTTAATTATAAGCTGGGTAGGAAACTTAGAGCTTATTAGGTTCAAAAGATCCTTTTTGAGCAAAGGATCAAAGGTACCTTTTCTTTCAATTTTTGCTTATTTACTGTAGCAATAAGCTTATTTGGCTTATTTTCTTTGCTTAATACTGTTTTTATGCTTATATGTGTTTAAATATGCTTTAGTGTGCCTCTTAGTTACTCTTTACTTCATTTTCATTCAAAGTGTCTAAAACTGCCAAAAAGAAGCTTATTCTGCCTAGCTTAATTCCTCCATTAAAGTGCTTATTTGCCTTTCTTTTTATCTTTTTATAATCCTAAAGTGTTTAAGTATCATTAGTGTTTTTAAAATTTCAGTTAACTTAGTCTTATAAGTTTTTAAAATCACTTTTCAAAAACTTAAGGAGTGTTTGGGTCAATATGGGAAACATGTCAAAATGGTTTTGTGTTTGGGTTATGGTCACTTATTTAGTTTTAGCTTAGTTTGTTAAGCCCATTTAAGCTGTCTTTATAAGTTTTTTAGTGTCAAAATTGTTTTTCAAAGTTTTTCTAAACCATCTTTTTAAACTGTGACTTTTAAGAAAACACCAAGTGCTTATATTCATAAGCACTTGAATTTTGAGTTTTAGTTCCAAAAAGAGTGTGTTTTGTGTGTGTTAAACAAACTGTCACAAACCCTTGGTCTTTTGACTTTGTTGAGTCAAAAACCACCAAGTGTTTTTAGTGTCAAAGTTTTAAAAAATCAACAGCCCTTTTTCACTTCACAAATTCAGCAGTTTTAAATGGTTTTTAAAAGTCAAAAATTTGTGCACAAGTTCAATTGCTAGGGTACTCAATCTGTTTTAGCTTATTTTTTGTTTAGAGCTTATTTGACAGCTTTTAAAAAGCTGTCAAATAAGCCCTTGAGTTTAGCTTTAATCTCCCCTGGTGCAAAGGGGAGATTTTAAGCTTCTTTTTCTTAGCTTTTAAGTGTTCTAAAGCCCAATTTCTTGGCTTATCTTGAGAGCTTATAAGCCCCTTAAGTTTCAGCCCTTAAGAAGCTTATTTGATAGCTTAATTTTAAGCCTCAACTTGCCCTTTGACTGTTTTTAACTAGCCCCTTGACTGTTTTTGCTTAGATTAGTGTAAGATTTGCTATTTTTCATTTTAGTCTACTCAGCTTATTTCATAAGCTCACTTGTGTTCTAAATATCTTAATTTAGATAGATTAGTTAGTTGTTAAGCTTATTTCTCTTTTTCTTAGCTTATTTGAGTCCAACAGCTTATGCATTTTGGCATTTAGCTTGTTTTTAGATTCTGTCATTAAGCCCTTTTTCCCAGCTTATTCAGTCTTAGCTTTTAAGCTCATTAGTGCTTATTAGGTTAGTTTAGGACCCCCCTTTAGCTTATTTTGCCCAAACTTAGCTTATTTGTCCACCACAAGTCCAAAAAAATTAGCTTTAGTCCTCTTTAAGCAAATCTGTCACTTTTAAGCTGATTTTTCAGCTTATTTAGAGCTTTTTAGAAAAAGTCGTAGTTGACAAAGTTGTTAAGCCCCACGAGCTTAACAACTTTGCTTTTTGAAGTTTTCGAAAAAAAAAGGGGAAAGACAAGGGAACCGGGTGAGCAAGACTCGAACCCGGTACCCCTCGATACGATCCCCCTTTTATAACACACTCATACCGCTGCGCCCTTGGGTCTTTTTCGTTAAAGACTCAAGGGCCTTAATACTTATACACATTTTCGGCCTATAAGCTTATAAGCTGTATTAAGCTTATTTCGGGCTTATTTGTTAAGCAACTTTTTGTTTCTTATTTTTCGTAGGATTATTAAAGAGTCTAGTATTTTTTGTAAAAATTTCAGAATTTTTCGAAGTAGTTTAGTATTTTTTACAATTTAATTTAGTTAAAAGTTTTAAAAATTCATAAAAAATACAAAAATTATCAAAAAAATATTTTTCTTTTTTAGAAAATTTTATTTTGTCATATAGTTTGTAGGAAAAATTTAAAACTTTTCGTAGGGTCATTTTTACAACTTTTCATTTTTTAAAGAGCGGTCCGGGTACGGGATTTTGTCTTGACTCGTTTTTGGGTCAAACGAACTCCGTTTTCGGTCTAGTCTTTTTCATTCTTCGTTATTTGTTCCCTAGAGTAGTTTAGAAGCAAAAATTTCTTCGTAGGGTTAATTTTGAAGATTTTAGGTTTTTCCCCCTTTGTTCGGGATTCGTGCTCTCGTTTTCTAGTTTAATTTCATAATTTCTAGGTTTTTCTTAAACGTTTTTGTTTGTTATTATCTAATTTGACTTTTCCACACTCTCAAACCAATTCTCTCCTTCAAACTCAAATCTTCGACTGTATCGATTTTCCAGTACAGCCTCGTTGGGGATAAACGACCCGGGAACACTCTATACTACTTCTCGGTATCATTGATTGTGTTTCAGATTACACTTACTATATATATTTTATATTTTATTATATATATATTTTAAGGTGTAGTTTGGACGGATCAGTCGTGAAGCTGCAATAGGTATATCATGGACTGATTTCAAGGCGTTGCTTGTAGAGGAGTTCTGTCCTAGCAATGAAATGGAGAAGTTGGAATCTGAGTTTTAGAATCATAAGATGGTGGGAGCCAATCATGCCGGCTATACAAATCGGTTTCATTAATTGGCCAAGTTGGTTCCGCATCTAGTTACTCTTGAGTCATCACGCATCAAGAGGTACATAGCTGGGTTAGCTCCTGAGATTGGGGAATGCTCCGAGCAACCCAACTAACCATAATCCAGAGTGCAATTATTAGAGCTGAGATACTTACTGATGAGGCAGTCAGCTGTGGTACATTGACACAGGGTAATGAGAAAATAAAGGGAGTGGAAGAGTCAAGCAAGCAAGAAGGTGGGAGAAATGATGATAAGAGGGCAAAAGTAAGCTAGGGATTTGTGGCAGTAACACCTCATAGAAATGGGTATACTGACCCTCATCCAAAATGTGCTAAGTGTTGGACTTATCATCCCGAGGGTGGACCTTGTCAAGTGTGCTTTAATTGTCAGAAACTGGGTCATTTTGCAAGGAATTGTCGTATGACAATTAAGCAGGTGTTACCGATTAATGCTGTTAGAGGGGATCATGAACCAGGAACGTGTTATGAGTGTGGAAGCCATGAGCATTATCGAAATAATTGTCCTAAATTTACCCGAGCACCTGGTCAAATGGAAAACCGTTTGACTATTGAAGGAAATCAGAACACAAGGAATAGCGGGAATTAAGTTAAAGGAAGGGCTTTCAATGTGAATGCAGTCGACGCTCTCCAAGATCCTAACGTCGTGACGGGTACGTTTTCTTTGAACGATCACTATGCTACTGTACTATTTGATTCTGGAGCTGATTTTAGTTTCATTTCTACTGATTTTGCGCCTTTGCTAAATATGAAACCTAGTTTTATAAACCCTAGATATGTGATAGAAGTAGCAGATGGTAAGAAAGTAGAAGTTGACAACATTATTCGTAGATGCAAACTAGAGCTAGGAAATTCCCTGTTCACTATAGATTTGATACCCTTAGGTCATGGGAGTTTTGATGTGATTGTGGGGATGGATTGGTTGTCTAAGCATAAGGCCGAGATAGTGTGCCATGAGAAGGTGGTTAGAATACCGTTGGAAAGTGGTAAGATACTTCATGTCCAAGGAGAACGTACTTCAGGAATCGCTAAAGCCTTAAGTAACGTGAAGGTAGATAAACCGCGATTGAGTGATATTTCCGTAGTACGAGATTTTGTTGAGGTATTTCCGAAGGACTTGTCGGGATTGCCGTCGCAACGACAAGTTGAGTTTCGCATAGACTTAGTTCTTGGAGCGACGCCGGTTGCGAAGTCTCCATATCGTCTAGCGCCCTCAGAGATGCAAGAATTGTCTGCGCAGCTTCAAGAGTTGCAAGATAAGTGTTTCATACGACCAAGTCATTCTCGGTGAGGAGCACCTGTGTTGTTTGTTAAGAATAAGGATGGTGCACTACGCATGTGTATTGATTATAGGGAGTTGAACAAGTTGACTATTAAGAATCGCTATCCTCTCCCGAGAATTGATGACCTATTTGATCAGCTGCAAGGAGCGCGCTACTTCTCAAAGATAGACCTCCGGTCAGGTTATCATCAGCTCCGAGTACATGAGGATGATATTCCAAAGACCGCGTTTTGAACAAGAAACGGACATTTTGAGTTTACGGTTATGCCTTTTGGATTAACCAATGCACCCGCGGTCTTTATAGATTTGATGAACCGGGTATGAAAACCATACCTAGATAAGTTTATCATCGTTTTCATTGACGACATTCTGGTCTACTCAAAGTCTAAGGATGAACATGAGGTATGCAAACCGTACCTAGATAAGTTTATCATCGTTTTCATTGACGACATTCTGGTCTACTCAAAGTCTAAGGATGAACATGAGGTTCATTTGAGGCTGGTTTTGGAATTGCTGAAGAAATAAGAGTTGTATGCTAAATTCTCCAAGTGTGAGTTTTGGTTACAAGAAGTGCAATTCCTTGGTCACGTGGTCAAACAGAATGGTATTCACATGGATCCAAGTAAGATTGAGGCGGTAAAGAATTGGAAAGCTCCTACAACACCATTTGAAATTCGATCATTTTTAGGGTTAGCAGGTTACTACCGATGTTTTATCGTAAATTTCTCTAAGATTGATAAACCTCTTACTTCGTTGACTTAGAAAAACAAAAAGTATGAGTGGGGCATGGAACAGGAAGAGGCATTCCAGACTTTGAAAGATAATTTGTGTAATGCTCCAATACTATCGTTGCCTGGTGGAGTAGAAGATTTTGTAGTGTATTGATTAGGTTGTGTACTCATGCAAAGAGGCAAAGTGATTGCCTATGCATCGAGACAGCTAAAGATCCATGAGAAGAATTATACAACGCACGACCTAGAATTGGGAGTTGTTGTGTTTGCCCTTAAAACTTGGAGGCATTATTTGTATGGTACGAAGAGTGTCATCTATACGGATCATAAGAGCCTTCAACACATATTCGATCAGAAGGAGTTGAATATGCGTCAAAGGAGGTGGATTGAGTTATTTAGTGACTATGAGTGTGAGATTCGCTACCATCCAGGTAAGGCGAATGTGGTGGCAGATGCACTAAGTAGGAAGGAACGAGTGAAACCTAGACGTGTACGAGCAATGACTATGACTATTCAGTCTGGAGTAAGAGGAATGATACTAGCAGCCCAGGGTGAGGCGTTCAAGCAAGAGAACGTACTTGCAGAAAGGCTACATGGTTTGGATCAACAGATGGAAAGGAAAGAAGACGAGAGTTTATACTTTATAGACCGTATATGGGTTCCGTTAGTAGGAGGTGTGCGAACGATAATTATGGACGAAGCTCATAAGACTAGGTACTCTGTACATCCTGGAGCGGATAAGATGTACCATGATCTTCGAGATATGTACTGGTGGCCGGGAATGAAGAGGGACATTGCTACTTATGTTAGCAAATGTTTAACTTGTTCTAAGGTGAAGGCTGAGCATCAAAGGCCTTCGGGTTTATTGCAACAACCCGAGATACCCGAATGGAAGTGGGATAAGATCACTATGGATTTTATCACCAAGTTACCTAGGACGAAGAGTGGGCATGATACGATTTGGGTAATAGTCGACAGGCTGACCAAATCGGCTCATTTTCTGGCAATGCGAGAGGATTATAGTATTGAGAGACTGGCAAGGTTGTACATCGATGAGATAGTCGCTCGACACAGAGTTCCAGTGTTAATTATTTCGGATCGAGATGGACGTTTTACATCACGTTTCTGGCAAACATTACAAAAGGCTTTAGGGACACGATTGGATATGAGTACAGTTTATCATCCTCAAACGGATGGATAAAGCGAGCATACGATTCAGACTTTGGAGGATATGTTAAGGGCATGTGTGATAGATTTTGGTGGCAATTAGGATGTTCAGCTACCGTTACCATAATTTTCTTACAATAATAGTTATCATTTGAGCATTCGTTGTGCTCCGTTTAAAGCATTGTATGGAAGGAAATGTAGGTAGCCCGTTCTATGGGCCGAGATTGGGGAAAGTAGTTTGATTAGGCCTGAGTTGGTACAAGAGACGATCGACAAGGTAGTTTTGATCAAGGATAAGCTCAAAGCGGCAAGAGATCATCAAAAGAGCTATGATGATAATAGGCACAGGCCCCTAGAGTTTGAGGTTGGGGATCAGGTGTTACTGAGAGTGTCTCCATGGAAAGGTGTGATGCGTTTTGGAAAGAAAGGTAAGTTGGCACGAGGTATGTAGGACCATTTGAAATCCTTGAAAGGATTGGCCCTGTAGCTTATAGGTTAAGATTGCCTGAGGAATTGAGTGAGGTGCATGACACATTCCATGTGTCAAATTTGAAAAAGTGTTTGGCGGATGCTAATTTGCATGTGTCATTGGACGAGATCAAGATCGACAAAACTCTTTATTTTGTCAAAGAACCAGTAGAGATTATGGACCGTGAGGTTAAGACTTTAAAACGTAGTAAGATTCCAATTGTTAAAGTGCGTTGGAATTCAAAGCGCGGTCCTGAGTTTACATATAAGAAAGCTAGGTATCCCCAACTATTTGTTGCTAATACTGGTGAATCTACTAGTTAAATCTCGGGACGAGATTTCCCTAAGGAGGGGGATACTATGACAACTGTGCCTTAAGCAAGTTAGTCAAATCGTTAGTATTGACTTGAGCATCATTATGTGCTATGCAATTATGTGTTTATATGATCTTATGTGAGTTTGGCTACCAATCCATGGAGCGTGATCGTCTCATTGTGATTGAGTTTATGGTTGTTGGGCATTTCATTTTGTTCACATTTTAGTGACAATGAAAGTGATGGTATAATTCTATGTGTATACATATTTATATGTATATGTATACGTATTTATATCTTTAAGTGTTAGTAGTTAGTAAAATTAAAAGTTTAGTTTAGAAAATATAGAAATTAGAGCTTAGTTTTATTGAGTTAGTAAAATAAATTAAGAAATGAAAATTTATTTATAGTCATTTAATTTAGTTTAATTTAAAAGGTATAATAAAGGGTTTTTATAAAAATGTCAAGATTAAGGGTTGAATGTGTAATTAATAAAAAAAATTAAAAATATATATATTAAGGGTGTTTGTTCGGCCAGATGGGGGAGAAAAAGAAGAAAAGAAAACACAATTTTAGTCCAACTACAATTCTAATTAGGTAATTTTCCAAACTCTTTTTGCAAACACTATAAATACAAAGCCCTCCTCCTTTTTTTTGTATAACCGATCGAACCCAAGAAGAAGAAAAAAAAAGATTTTTTTATCAAGATCAAGTTGGTGGTCTAGTGTTTCAAGAATCAAGATTTTAGGTATGTTTCTTAAATCCTTTTTAATCAATCTTCTTTAGTTCTTGTATCAATTAATATGGTAGAACATTAGGGTTTTAAAAAAACTTCTATAATTAAGAATGTATTAATCATGCTAGAGTGATTAGGGTTTAATTAGGATCATATTGGTGTAAAGGGTTAGGGTTAGATCGCGTTAATTTATGATTTAGGGTTTGACAGATTTTAGGGTTGTGTTCAACTGAAGTTATCTTAATGATAAAAACGTTTTTCTTTATGAATCTTATGTCCATTGATAAGTTCAGAGAGTCTAGTTTCCAAAAAGTCCGGCCCCAAAAGGTTTTGAGTTCGGGAAGTTAGTCAGATAATTTTCGCAAGAGAAGTTGTCAAAACAGTGAATTCGGGTCTGATTTCGGGGAGTAAAACCCCTACTTAAAATTCGAATTAGGGTTAGCCAAAAATCATGGGTCATATTTTAGGTATTTATTAACTCCAGTTCGAAGGCTAGCATTAAAACATTTTCTAAGTATTTTTAAGGACGTCAAACTTTTTGGTGTGCGTTCAGATCCGAATCTGAGTACTTTGTAATGATGAATTTTTATAAAATAGTTCCACTTAATATTTTTTTTAAATCACAGTAGCTCACAACTCATTGGGGAGCTATGCGATGTAAGGAGAACCATCAATTAGGTGTTTTAGTATTTTATTTGTGGTCATAAAGTGACTATAAAATTCAGTCAGAAATAGTAAAATTGGAAGTTAATGAATAAGGTCATATAGGGTATGAAAATGATATGCGAGATGTATTTAAAGGATTATAAAATTAGTGTAAGGTTTAGAAGTTCATCATATGATTGTTACATTGGCTTGGGCATTTAGCCTAACCGAGTGTAACTTGTGTTTTTATTGTGTTTAGATTTTGTGCAAGATTTTATCAAGTAGCTGAGCATCAGGTGAGTTTCATAGTCCCATTTTACTATGTTTTCTTTGGATGGAAATGATACAAAATATGTTTTGAAATGTTTAATTTGCTGTGATTATGTGGTTTAGTCGACGCATGGACTTTTATGTAACTATTATATGTTATGTGCTACATGTTATGACTTTGGATCGGGGGTAACGTTCATACCCATTTCCTATGACTTTGACTTTGGGTAATGTTCTTACCTATGACTTTGACTTCGGGTAATGTTCTTACCTATGACTTTGACTTCGGGTAATGTTCTTACCTATAACTTTGACTTCGGGTAATGTTCTTACCTATGATTGTGACGGACTTCGGGACTTGGATCGTGGCATACGTTCCGTCCTAGATTTGGTTGTTTTGGACGAATACATGTTAGCCTGTATAATAGTTAGCTTAACTGTCGTGCCATGTTCTATTTTTATAATCACAGTAATTTATTTAAAGCTTGAGTTGTGTGTCGTAAACCTATGACTCTCACCAATCGTTGTGTTGACGTTCTTAAGCATCATTTTCAAGTGAGCGTTATGAAGGTGTTGAAGTTAATAAAAGTGGTTAGAGAGACCATTAGGCTGGCATTGGAAGTTCTCATTTGATTTCGTTTCATAATTTGTTTGCATGAATTCTTGAATGTTTTAGTTTTGATAAGTTTGCGAGACATTGTCTTTGTATTGATGAGACCCCTTTTTCATTAATACAAGATGCAATTACCTTGTTTTCGGTATTGTCATGACACATCATGTCTTTTATATTTAGTTATGCATGTATTTATTCTCTATTGTTGACACCATTGTGTTGTGATTATATCCATGAAGTTACGCCTCATGTTTCCGCCTTGGCGGGGTGTGACAGCGGGTGATCTGGTAAAAGTGGTGCGGTGGAATCCGATGGCATGGATCTCGCACCGGACGTGTCAGAATCCAATGACTCCTCGGCGTGACGTGTGGGTGGTGTACTATCGGGTAGCGGAGTAGGTGATGCTACAGTGTGAGGTGACTCAGGTGTCTCGGTCTCAATAGGGTCCTCAAAAGGTTCGGACTCAGTGTCCGTCCCAACTAAATAAGCCTACCTAATAGCCTCATAAGGATCCTCAGGAAATGGTACGGGCACTCGGGGGCTCTGAGCTCCGTCAGCCTGGGTGGAAATCTCTGGGTCAACAAACACTAGGGTAGACATCCTGTGATAACACGATAAAAGGGTATAAATATTTCATAAAATATCATTATCCAAATTAACAGCATCATTATGCTTACATATACAAATCATCATAGCATTCAAAATTAGACGTTCATAACCGTATACACACACACACATAAAATATCATTATCCAAATTAACAGCATCATTATGCTTATATATATATATATATATATCGGAAAGAATACGAACAACAAATAACCACCGACCAGGTTCGATACCGAACAAGCACTTTTGGTCATCACATAGAGCACATAATCTACAAAAGGCATATCCTTAATTCATATCGCTTCTTGCGACATTTCCACTAAAACTCTCAAGGCAACATACGCTACTCTAAGGCAAGCACGGCAAACATCAATCAATCCACATCGCTTCCCGTTATAATTTCACTTACATTCTCAAGGCATCGCATACTACTACTACTAAGGCAGCATCGCAATCCTAGAATTAAAATGATCTCAAACTCAACACTCGCAAGTGTTCTCATAACTTTACATCCTATCATTTTTAGGTGGTCTCATTACTCACACATCCCTTCCCTCCTCTAACATAACTTTAGAAAACTAACCCTATCATTTCATAGTCCTTCATGAATTAAGCATAGTTGATCAAGCTATGTATAATTTAGGAAATACCGTTAACTGCTTAGGCTAGTTAACTTTCGTCATGTTTGAGGTTTTACTAAAAACAGACTTCACTTTGGTTATAGTTGCGTTTTTATTTTATTTTATAAAAACTGGCATTCTCTATAACCTTGGCTCTTGATACCAATATGTTACACCCTTTCAGTGGCGGAAACACGGGATGCGACGATACCGTTCATCGTATAAGATACAAGATCATACACTTTACAATTTACAAAGAAAAGAAATATGGGTTTACATAAATTTTACAAGTTTACACTTGACAATAAAATGAAGAAAACCCATCTTGACCCAGTCCCCTTGGGTTACATCTTTGCTCTTCCAACATCGTTCATATACCTTTAATTGACACACCTGGAAATGATACTCGAAAACGTCAACAATAATGTTGGTGGGCTCATAGGTTTGACCTTAAACCCAAAAGTTGTGCCAATATCTCAAAACAGTATACAAAAGTGCAATATGATAGTGAATATATGAGAAACACCCATGACTTAGCATCCTCGCTAATCATGTAAAACTCGACCTAGCTTACCCGCTAGTCGAACCATCCTAGCATCACCGCTAGTCCGGTAGCAAATATGTCACTTACGCACCTAAAGGGCCTACCAGCTGGAGCACTATATTAGGGCAAGACCCAAAACCAAAACCCTTGCCATGACACGCAGTACATGCAAGTAAAACCAAAACCCTTTTCGTGCTAAACACAGTACACGCAAGTAAAATGACATCACATATATTCACATAGCAATCATAAGCACATAATTGTCCTAAAAACAAAACCACATTTCGCACAGTCAAATTTCAAAACAGTTTAAAATACATTTGAGTATCATTTTCCCCCAATGAAAAAACAGTAGAAAAAATGAGGCTATGAGAACTCACCTCAATAGCAAATAACGCAACTGCACAAATCTCAAACTCAAGGCACAAATAATCTCAACGCAAGCGCATAGTAGTACCCGGTCACGACCTAATCATTTATGACACTAAAGTAATGTTTGTATAAAGTTGTCTTATTATACAAGTATTCGTCTTTACTCACACTAAAATTCTTAATTCCATTACAAAACCTCTTTCCTTATCACAGAAACTTTTACTCTTTATCTAAAAATCGTTATCTCATATCAAAATCGTTATCTCATAACCAAAATCGTTATCCTATAACCAAAACCGTTATCTTTTACCAAAACCGTTATCTCATAACCAAAACCGTTATCTTTTACCAAAACCGTTTTCTCATAACCAAAACCGTTATCTTTTACCAAAACCGTTATCTCATAACCAAAACCGTTATCTTTTACCAAAACCGTTATCTCATAACCAAAGCCATTATCTGATAACCAAAAACGTCATCTTTTACCAAAACCGTTATCTCATAATATGGTTGTGTGGTGAATTACTCAAAAAGACTCAAAACACTTAGGCTAAGTGTGACATCAACATAATTTATCCAAAACCTCGATCACCGTTGAAACGGGACGAACGATCAAACAATCCAAGAAAATCTGACGAGAAATAAGTGGGAGTTCGAAGATCAAAAATAGACGAATAAACATCTTCGCAACGTTAAAGTATACATATACTTAAATATATTTATAAGAATAAAATAGTAATATTTTATTATTTTCGTCTCTTTATCGGCGAAAATTGGTAATTATAAAACCTTGTCATTTTAACATAACCACGTTTGATCGTTAAATATCGACACTTAAAGTTTTTCAAAAGTCACGTTTCGTCCTTTAACCGAATTGACACAAAATAAGTTTTCACAATATTTTTCTAAGTGTGGGATTTTTACAAAATTTCGGCATGACTCGTTCGTTTATACAACAATTCCTAAGATTTAAAAATCTCAATTCTAACACCTTTTTTTCTAAATTCTCAAGTCCAAATACTTTTCCCAATTCTCACCAAATCCTTCGACCAAACGTCAAATTCTATATCTCAAAAATACTTTAACAAAATGTATTTCCTTCCATCGACTTTTAATATTGACACGACGCATGTTTCATTTTTAAAAGTCAACTTTAATCATACTAAACCACTAGCTTTTACTTATTGGGTCTTAAGGTCTATTATAGGTTTAAAGTTAGCCCGTTAACTTTATATTAAAAATACTAATATTTATACTTTATTGGGCCAAAGCCTAAACTTAAGCCCAATACCATGGAAATATATATATTAGTCCATATGACGACTCAAACGAACCGAAACCCATTAAGCCACAAGCCCAAAATATAAGCTGAAATCAACATAGGCTATAAGCTCATTATATAAGCCAAAACCAATAAGCTATAAGTCCAAAATATACAAGCCGAAATCAATAAGCTATAAGCTCAATATATAAGCCGAAACCAATAAGCTATAAGTCCAAAATTTATAAGCCGAAACCAATAAGCTATAAGCTCAAAATATATAAGCTGAAAACACAATAAGCCATAAGCTCGCAATATAAGCCGAACCAAATAAGCTCTAAGCCAAAATAAATGGGCTAAGCCCTCTTTTCTTGTCGGGTCGAGTGCAACCGAACCCAAACCATGATTATGGTTGGGCCGAGCCCAACAAGCATAACCCAAAATCAAATAAGCCATTTTACACTAGCTTATTTTTAAGCATTCTCCAAAATAAGCCCAAAATCACTTTGACAAAATTATAAAAATACCATCACAACCAAAATATTCAA
>BQNB010082130.1:3566-29418 GCA_026074375.1 Tanacetum coccineum | reverse complement strand
AGAATAACAATGCAACCACCCTTCTCAACTTCATTTAAAGAGATTGTAAGATAGAGATTGAGTATGCAAAAATATTGGATGAAACTTATTTGATCGCTAAAGATAATTAAACATAACGTTACCATAGTCTATTGCTATTTCGATCGAAACAAAAGTATAAAAAAGACAACCATTGAATCAGAATGGACAAAGGAATGCATGTAGTAAACCTACAAGTGACATACATAGTCCCTAATAAGAACCTACAACTAGACTTTGCAATTCGACTGATTTAAAAACTAAAGAGAAATCAACTAATTGTTGACATTGTTGTTGTTTCATTACAGATCTATCACCCTTGCCCATGATAAGTCAAGGTAATATACTTCATTTTTTTTTAACGGCGATTTATTAAAACACTAGCAAGGAGCTAGATCAAACAAGAACAATATAAAGGTTCTTAAGCCAATCGTCCCACTTGAACGATGCTTTACATCTGAATTTACACCAATAAAAAGAACTAGAAACTAAATTATCAAATATCAGCGCCTTTTTAGGGATCTTCTTATTAGATTAAAAGAATTTTATTATTTCACCTATTTTTTAAAATTTAAATATCTCTTAAACCGTTAATCATTAAGCGAAAAAAAATATACCATCACGACGATCATTTAATTATCTTTCTATAGATATCCATTTTTATATACTTTCGACAATTTTTTTTTGTTTTTTTCACGTTTTTTTTCGTTGTTAAAACTTGCATGAAAATATCATATATGATTAAACACTAATTTGAATATTCGTATAAAATCATCAATGTTGCAAAAATCGGCCTAGGCGGCCTTGTAATCGGCGATTCCAAGCTACTCGGCCATACACCTTGAAAAATAAGGCAAATCGGGTGAAAAATCGGTCTGGTCAATAATCGTTCAATAATCGGTCAAAAATCGGTCAATTCGGCCTAATCGGTCAACGAAAGTCAAACATTTTTTTTGCAATGTGACTTTGAATTATTAACTGTTAACTTTTATTATCTATGTCTATGTTTTGAACAATGTAACTTTGAACTCATTTAATTTTAGTGTATTTAAAGTGTTGTATCCATCTCATACAAGTAACTTTGAAATTTATATATATAATTTGCAAAACCGATTAATCACCGATTAATCGCGCCTAGACCGATTACAGTCTACAGGGTGGTCGACCGCCCGGCTAGCGACTCGCGATTTTTACAACATTGAAAATTACGACAATATCCTTTTAAAACTTTAAAATTCCATATATTCCCAAATACACAATTTAATAACAAAAATACTATTTTAATATTTGGAAAATTAATGAAGGGCAAATCGCATAAAAATGTACCAATCTTAGGTTTAATGTCAATTAAATGCACTCATCTTTTTTTCTTCTCAATTTAGGGTATCGATCTTTTTTTTTAGACGAAAAAACAAAAAAAAACTTGAAAAACGTGAAAAAACGAGAATTTTTTTTTCGGCGAAAGTATATCAAAGTGGATATCGATAGAAAGATAATTTAATGCTCGTCGTAATGGTATATTTTTTCGCTTAACAATTAACGGTTTGAGAGATATTAATATTTGAAAAAAGGATGAAAATGGTTTTTAGGTTTAATCTTAGCCATTAGATTAAGATGGGGATGGAGGGTGAAGATTAGTCCCTTGATATCCACAATAAGGGGGTGTTAGGGATTGCTTATTGAAAATAAATTATGCGTTTTGAAAACGGATAATCAGATAATCAGCTGTTACAAAACGTGATTTTAATATATATGTTTGGATTTGATTATGCTGTTTGATAACGCAGTAATTAGATAATCAGTCTTTTTTAGTGTTTGACAAATCAGATTATTTCATAACTTACTAGTAAAATGACGAAAATAGACATGTAACATTTTTTTATAAAACATGACATACAAATTATTTATAACATTTATATAACAAATCATGTCAGCAAGTTTTGTTTAAAAAATCACTTCTACATCACTTTTTCTTATAGTAACATTTTAAACTAAAAAATATACCTTATCCCTTTTATCTCCACTCCACACATACCACATCACTTTCATCTCCACTCTACTTTTCACCTTTCCCAAAAGCTGCAAACACAAAACTCATCGCCACCCTCATCTACATCCATTGCCACCGTCCGTCACAAGCATTAATCACCATCGTTAACCATGCACTTCGATCATAGTTCTAATATGTGAAGAACTCACATACACATGTAAGAATCATTTTTATTTATTCGATCATAAACTTGGTTTAAAAAAAATGTTTGGTCAGCAATAGGTAAATTCCAAGTTTAACAAAGAAAGCAAAAGGGTAATAATGTATTTTTGAGTTCAAAGGTGAATTGCGTTTTGCAAAAGCATGTAGGCACATGCTTTTTCAAAACGACGTTTTGATGCTTTCTAAACGCACATAAGCGATTATTCATGTTTCATATCCAAACACTTTCACCTGAATTATTGAGTTTTCGGAACGCAATAATCAGATAATCCACTTGCAACCGCAATGCCAAACACCCTCTAAATTTGGTATCTAAATGAACTTAAATCGAATTATTAATATAATATATTTAATTACTAATAAAATTTTAATTTATATGTTTAAAACATAAAAATTAAAAAAAATATTAGAAATTGATTGTCTTATTAGAGTAAGTTAGTGATGAAGTTTGTTGTGGAGAGAAAGTTGTGGTAGCGTTGAGATGACAAAAATAAATGCGATATTTGATGCTCATTATTACATCATGTCTAAAGAGTGTATGTCCCACATAAAAAGGTACTCGTATTCTATATGTAAGAGGCGTAGGTGAAATGACCATATCTTAATGTTCATCTTGCCCTACAAGTTCTTCAAAGCGTTAGGTGTGGTAACATCATTCAGACGTTAAACACATGTGAGAAGTGGATAATTTTTGGATTAAGCCAAAAGAATGCCACCATACCCACACCCCCTGCTCCTTTGTGCACGCCAAACCAGTGGCTTGCTTCAAATCAAGTATATTTTGTGTTTTTTAATTATTTTTTGTGTTTTAATTGAGTATGGTGGGTCTTAAAAGGAGTGTTTTGTTTTAAGTGATGAGTGAAGGAATATTTTGGTGTGTGAATGTGAAAAGAGTGAATGCTGAGGTGGCGAAAGGTGGCTCTTTGACTTGAGCCACCACACTTAATGCTCTAAATCTTCAAACCAAGGATGTCTCACATAAAAAGGTACTCGTATTATCTGTTCATGTTTAACAAAGAAAGAAGCAAGTGGAGTGAGAAGAGAAAAGTGACCACTTTACGCTTATATACAGATTTAAGAAGACAAAAGTACCCACATATGTGGTGACTCAACGATAGTTAGTAAGAGTCGTTAGAGAGAAGGATTAACGACATATAACATTTGGCAGGTAAAGACAAATGGCGATTCTTTTTTATCAAAGGATAAAAGGTTGTGATCAACGAAACTACAAGCACGAACTGTTGGTCCCCTTGAATGTGATAATATGTTTATCAAGTTAAACTAATCACATTCTATGGCAACAAAGTGTATGTTTTAAACAAATATGTAAACAATATAAAGAACAAGTTTAAAACACACAGAAGTAACTTATCAACGTATAGGTTCTTATTAGAATCAAATAAAGAATCTATGACACACTTTGCTTGCTGAATAGAAAAGTGGTTGAATGACAATTGGTGGTGATCTCCTCTAACTTAAACTCAAACCTAAATTACAACTTTATGTACAAACTATTTGACCAACACTTGAGCTTCAGCTCCAGTGGTTCTTTTAGTTTGTTTTGGGAGTAAATGCTCTTCAATGTGTTTCACATTAATTGGAAGAGATAACATTTACTCCCATATCGTATTCCTTTTATAGACAAGGAATTAGGGTTTACAATGGGATACCTAGGACACATGTCAAGCATTAGATGGGTGGTTAAGATACCATTTAATGCACACATGCTTTAAGGTACTAGGTATAGTCCTTTAGAGAAAGTTGTACTTCTATACCAACTTTAGAAGTATTCATTTCCAAGGAGATTTGCTTTATTCCTTTTGACATAAAGCATTTTTTTTCCCGCCTTGTAAACCTTCTAGAAGAGAAACATTTCGTTTCAGTTTCTAAGAGAATATCAACATCATTTAGCTTGGAATTGCCAACCAAGCTGAACTAAAGCTCTTGCTAAGGTCTTCTTCAGTTTTTGAACTGCTACATTAACTGAAGTGAAGATGCTGCTTGATCTTTTAAATACCTGAAGAACTAAAGCTAAATTGTCTTTAGCTAGACTATACTTAGGGTATTTTATGTTGAAATGTAATGAAAGACTGAAGGGCTCAAGAACTGACCCAACAATCTCCCCCTATTTAAATATAAAAATAGCCTAAGTTAAAATCAGTTGTAAGTGAGTAAACAACTTCTTCTTACAAAATGATAAACAAAGAACAACATAAACTGATAAACATTTATAACCACTTTCATTACAATACATTACAAAAGTTTATAAACACTAATGCCTTAGTTGTTCAATGACCCTCATTTGTTTGAGGGGGTTCAGGTTCCTCTTATCAACTCTAGCAAGTAAGAGAGAACTGAAGGTCCCAGCATGATCATCTTGCCTAGGCCCTTGATGAAGTCTAAAAAAGATTTCTTGCACAGTGTACATCATTTCATTGCTCAAATCTTTAGTCTTCAATACTGACAAAATATTGCCTTTGGTAAGAGTTGAACAGGACCATACCCAAAGATAGTTCATTAAGCATAGTTCCAGCTGAATGATATTCATACTTAACTGATGACTTGTACCTTTTGGTAGAACTGAAGTAGTCATGAATGTCATCATCATATAACACCCCGTGTTTTAGGGTCATTGACGTCGTTAATAAATCCGCTATGTACCTTTTGTATTGTACGCGTTTGTTTTTAATTGTAAACGTTAAGTTAAATCGCGTACGTTAAAAATTAGCGTTCAATGTAAACGGGCGTAAACAATTAAACGTTTGCATCAATCAAGTATTAAATAATTATTTTGAGAATAATTATGGTCGTTGTTTATTTTATTTTTATCGGCTACGTTAATTATATACGTTTCGCGATAAAGTACGTTCAAGCATACCCGGAACCACAAAAATATTTCTACGCTTCAACAAATGCCCACGATTGTACCCAACACTCAAAGTTTTATTAAATGTTACCCAAGTTAATATTACTTTCACTTTGTTCATAAGAAAATAAATCATTTCATGAATACCTTCAAGTAAACACTTTTTATTTTTAAAACTACAACTTGTAACTAGTAAAGTTTTTACTAGATATTGTTGCTAACTATCAAAAAGTTTCTAGAACCCTTCCCCCCCTCCTAACCCACAACTATTGCAATCTTTTGACTAGTCTTACCATATATACAAGTATGCATGAGATAGATATAACATACATACAAAACTCTTAGCTAAAAATCAAACCAAAACCTCTCTTCCTCCCCTCTTTTGGCCACGGCAAGAAACACCCCTTTGTAATAATCCATATCAAATTTTCTTCAACCTATACAAAGTCGAGAGAGCGCGAGCGAACATTCGCGACAAGAGTATACTAAGATGTTTCCAAGCATTGGTTAACCATTTACAAGTAATTATCAAGAAAAGGAAAGCTAGGGTTTTATATGGAAAGTTAGGGTTTTCTTAGTTGCAAGCTTTGATTTTTAATCTAAACAAGGGTTTAGATTGTATTGGTTATCATCATCATTCATCATAAGGTCATCTAGAACTCTTTATGTTCTTACATTTATCATTATATGCATATGTTAGTTCTTTATAGCAAAAATCACCATTTAGGACTTTTGAACATGTAAAAAGACTTTTTACTTGTGATGATCATTTTGTACACTTTTTATTATGTTATGTGATAGGTAATATCATGATATAATGGGTATATAAGTAACGTACCATGTTGGTTAAGAGAAAAGATGCATATGTATGAATTAGGGTTTTAAAAGTACTTAAGGAAACTTATTGTTTTCATGAGTTGTTAATGACTTGATAATCTTGTTATCATGGAACCTCATGGACTAAATATGGACTTTGGACTTTATTATATATATGACATATGATATACAGCAATATGGAAGGCTTGTGGTAAATTTACTAAGTTGAAAAGTGTTTAAAACAAGTATATGAATAAATATATCTATTGGTTTCAAAGGGGCTGTTATGGTTCGAATTTAAGGATAGCCAAATTATGATCTATAAAGATAGTACACCTCATGACGATTACAAGCATGTAAAGTGTAACACCCCCATTTTTACATATAGCAGCGGAAACTAACCTGGGGTATTACTTCATGGATACAACAATCATAATCATAGAAAACGACCCAAAAGAGACGTTTATTCAAAAGATATGTTATCATTCATTTCAAATCATAGTTTTACAAAGGCAGGTCCTAAAATCTAGAAACATAAAATGTAAATGATAACAAGTTTTAGCCATCTTCATGTCCATGCCACTCCATGCCATAAGTTGCTCAATTACCTGAGATAAACATGCATAAAAAGGGTCAACACAAAGGTTGAGTGAAATTCATAGGTTTGAAATGTAATAGTTGAATACAAGTTATAGTGTAAATACTGGTATTGCAGGGACAATCATCATGGGGAACATTATTTATTGCATCTAAGCTCATGACATCAATACATTAACAGGGAAATCACCGTAGTGATATTGGTTAGGGACAGATGTCCCCGTGGAAAAGGTAACTTGCCAAGGTTACCTATTAGGACAAATATAGTGCGTTTGGCTACCCCAAGCATGGGTATACAAACGGGAGCCGTCACCCCTAATAGATCTATTTACAATATTCGCGTTCCTCATTATGCAAGTAATTAATGATTCATGATATGTAAATGATGGCACTGGAAGCTACTTAGGCAATAATATATCTGGATAGCATACATTTAGAAAACACTTGCATTCATGGTTTATATCAGGTATCACAGGTTTATAAAGTATTCAAAAGATTAAAATATGGGGTTATGAATTCATTAAGCCTTTGAAAAGTAATCACATTGTTATAAGATAAATGAGTATGTAAAAGAGTTTGTAACAAGCATGTATCCCCCTCGCGGGTTTATAAAACATGTAAATAAGTAAAGGCGAGGTTATGAATCTCACCTGATAGGTAGATGTAATAAATATTCCAAAATGAAAGCTGACGACCTTATCACAATCTTAACCGGGAAATGTTGACATAGTAAAATGATAGTAAACAGCCACGTCACGCAACCTGAGTAAATATGTTAAGTCTTAGGAAGATTGTACTCTAGAACTTTAGTTTTAAGAGTTATGAGTTTGATTGAAGAGTTTGGAATTATTGTATCACCGTTCGGGCCATCATAATTCAGAAGTCATTCAGTAAACGTTTGAGGAGCTAGGGCACTTTAAATCGTAAACCCAACAACTCAGTCAGAACGTAATACCAAGATGAAACTCCTTAATATGAAGCTCCCTAGTATTATGATACGATATAATCGGTTTTAAGTGTTTTGATTAATATCTGGAAATGTTAAGCACGAGAAGCGTTAATTAAAGTTATGTCTTGTAAGGTTTTAAACATGTTTTTATACTTTTTCAAAATGTTACATTTTAGACCCTTGAGTTTGAAAAGTGGCAGAATTTACCCTTGGAGTTTGCACTTTTACGACTTTGGTCCTTCAACTTTAAAAGATATACCAAGTAAACCTTGCACTTTGAAAAGTGACATAATAGACCCCTATAGTTATAACTTTGATAAAATGACATATTCAGCCCTTCTAGTTATTAATTTCAGAAAGTTACGATATATACCCCTTGCATGGATTATAATTACAAAACATGTCCAAATTGCCATGCAAGCTTATTTTAACATTTCAATAGACATTTATAAGTTATAATAAACTAAAATATGAAGTTTTAACGTAACGCAAGTTTAAAATAACGATTCGTTAGGCTAGGAAGCAAAACGGGTCAAATTAGGGTTTCAAAACGTAAACGCGCGGGTTTTAAGTTCAAATTCCTTCATTAATCAATAAAGTGGTTATTTTAACATTAGTTAAGCATGCTAGGATAGATTATAACAATATTTAATCATTATAACATTTAGTTTTAAGAAAAACATAAAATTAGGGTTTCGGGTGTACGGTTTTGGATCAAAATGGAAAATGAGCATGAATTGAGTTATGAAACTTTAACAAGAGTATATTTAGGATCATATGAACATTATAAGGGTGTAGTAGCAGAAGTAGAACATTCAAAACCTGGGTTTGAGCTTCAAGGAGCAAAAATGGTGGAAATGGGTCGTTTCGGGTAGTATTTCCACTCGTACGCCTTGTATCTTGTTCCCGGGGCTTCAAATCTTCAAAGCTTCACTTGCTTGATCTTCTTATATGATCTTAGGATCATATGGAGCAGAGAATGTTTGCTCAATTAGGTTATAGAAAGAAGAAGTGGGGGATGAGTTAGAATGAAGTATATGTGCTCCTATTTATAGTGTTAGCAACACTAAGAGGCCAAGAAACTTTGATAACCAAGTTAGGACACATGGGGGGTGATATGGAGAGGATAGGGGATGAGTAAGGAAGGCTAGAATGCAAGGTGGAGGTGGTTCTAGACGTTTAAGGGGTGTTTAGTTTAATTTATACATGGCTGTTTTTGGACAGCCAACATCAGTCTCGGTAAAATGGTTGCCATTTACAAATCGTAATTTCGTTGAAGCTTAAACCACCGAGCATTGTTATATATTTGAGTGCTCTACAACGTTTAGTTTTACATAATTGAGGGTTACTATAGAAACATTTAGAGATAATAGCCATTTACTACAGGTGTGCAGAATCTGCGTACCTTTGCCATTTCGACTGTAACTAATTCATCCGACGTCGAATCAGGTTGATTCCACCGGCAAAATGATCACAAGGCATAGGGCTACAACCTAGTGTTTTTACTTAATATCCATATCCTATTGATATTTCTCAGATCCTATGTTTTATAGACTGGTCTGATTCTGAACTAGGGCCTAGTTTTAGGTTTTAGGGTTAAAACTAGATTAGGGTTTTCTGGGTTTAATTCTTGAATATTGTTGTTGAAATGATGAAATGATGATAGGATATGATTGTTAATGTTGTAATTTAAGTTATTACAACTTATTTGAGTGTTGGTTTGGGGTTATGATGGATAAAAACCAAGAAACGGGTCATGATTTACTATTTTGCTCGGGTTAAGGTTTTTGACTTTTGAATTAGGGTTTTGAGTGTAAAAATGTGTATGAAAGCTTATGAATAGAATAATTAGGGTTTACACATTGTAAATTGAGTGTATTAGCTTGTACACAAGTGGTGATGAAGAAACTAGAATGAAAATGGAGGTAAAACGGCTATTTTGGAGTTCATGCTTCATGATTTGTACATTGTGCTTTATAAGACTTGTACTTGACTTAGAGGGAGTTTAT
This sequence comes from Tanacetum coccineum, assembly GCA_026074375.1. Taxonomy (NCBI): domain Eukaryota; kingdom Viridiplantae; phylum Streptophyta; class Magnoliopsida; order Asterales; family Asteraceae; genus Tanacetum; species Tanacetum coccineum. Next base: position 19,951 of record BQNB010082130.1, on the reverse strand, counting down.
ATTTCAAATGAAATGTTATATTACTTGTATATATGCTTTAGTAGCTTGTACATTCACTTTAGATATTAATCCTTCATGGAATTAGGGTTTAGAGGTATATGATAACGGTTTAAAGCCCGTTTTGATATAACGTTGTGAATGGTACATTATAGGAATAATGTACTTTGTAATAAGGATATTAAGATATTGACTTGACATTTTATGATATTTGCTTGACATATATGAAGACAGGATGGCCATAGATAGGTTGCGTGAGCTCGTCTACTTTAGTTATGTAAGTTACATGACATACTGAGATATTGACAATACAACTAATGTAATAAAGCGAAAAATTTTCCCGTACAATTGTGATAATAGAAAAATAGGTTTTGTATTTGATGAAAATTCTTGGGTTGTTATAAATCGAAACTTCAAGTGGGAGATTGTTAGACACGAAAGGACATTTGCCCTTTGAAATATGTGGCTCTTTTGAAAAATGGCTTTTGGATAAATGACTTTTCGAAGCATGACAAGTTGGATCTATCACCTATAAATAGTGCTGATCAATGCCTTCATTCGGCATCCCATCTCATTTTTTTCTAAACACATAGTGTTTTCTATCTCTTAGTATTTGAGACAATTAGAGAATTGGTGTATATATCCTATTTGCAAGAGATAAGGATTTATTCTTGTACAATAGAGAGACGGTGTAATTCATAATTTCCATCATAGTGAACGTATCTTTTCTTGCCCGTGGTTTTTTACCCTATTAGGGTTTTTCACGTTAAATCCATGTGTCATCTTTTATATTATTTCATATTTTAGTTGCGGTTTTGCTTCAGTCCGGTGTCACTTTTCTCAACAAGTGGTATCAGAGCTAAGGTTGGGTGTGTGTATAATTATTTATCGTATACTCTGTGGTTGCCACTAATAAGTGGACCCTCCACATCAAAAGATAAATAAGATTATACTTACTTAAAAGGTTTTCGTTGCTATTATTAGCAAATAATAGTTTTGTCGAAAAGTAGATTGTGATTGTAGCAATGGCGGTGAAATTTGAAATCGAAAAATTCAATAGGAATAATTTCTCGTTGTGGAAATTAAAGATAAAGGCTATCCTTAGAAAGGATAAATGTTTAGCGGCCATTGGTGAAAGGCCTGCTGAGGTCACGGATGACAGTAAATGGGACGAGATGAACGGAAATGCTATTGCAAATCTTCATTTGGCATTAGCAGATGGAGTTTTGTCAAGCATAAAGGAGAAGAAAAGCGCAAAGTAGATTTGGGATCATCTTGCTCGATTGTACGAGACAAGATCGCTCCACAATAAAAATTTTCTTAAGAGGAAACTTTATGCTCTTCGCATGATGGAATCTACTTCGGTGACTGAGCACGTTAATAACCTGAATACTCTATTTTCTCAGCTCACTTCTTTGAGTTGTAAAATAGATTCACAAGAACGTGCTGAAATTCTGCTTCAAAGTTTACCTGACTCATATGACCAAGTTATCATCAACTTAACCAGTAATGTTCTTTCGGACTATCTAGTCTTCGATGATGTTGCAGCCGCCATTCTGGAAGAAAAAAATAGGCGCAACAATAGGGAGGACAGGCAAACCAATTCAAGACAGGTGGAGGCTTTGGTGGTGACGAGGGGGAGGTCAATGAAACCTGGCTCCAGTGGGAGTCATAATCACGGTAAATCTAAAGCAGGAAAGAAGAATTTTAAATGCTTCAAATGTGGCAAGATGGGTCACTTTAGGAAAGATTGTCGGGGTTTGAATACCTCATATCCTCAGGGAAATGTCGCTAGCACTTCAGAAGATGGTAATGCTTTGTGTTGTGAAGCAGCGGTTGCAAATGAAAGCAGGAAGAGATTTGCAGATGTATGGTTGTTTGATACGGGAGCTACTTTCCATATGACCGCAAGAAGAGAATGGTTTCATCAATATAAACCAATCTCTGGAGGCGGATCTGTGTGCAGTTGTAATGATCATGAACTAAAGATCATTAGAATTGGAAGTATCATGGTGAAGATGCATGATGGTACGGTTCGTACTATTCAAGATGTGCGACACGTAAAGGGCTTGAAAAAGAATTTATTGTCTCTAGGACAATTGGATGATCTTGGTTGTAAGGTAGAAATACAAAACAAGATCATAAAATATAAAAATGCTCACTTATGTACTTATGAGATTTGAAAAAGGTGGCTGCAAACTTATACCAACTGAAAGGAGAGATAATGGATGAGGCGGAAGCATCGGTTGCTTCACATAGTCTAAGTCATAAAGTTGCAATAACATGGCATTAGAAGCTTGGACATATGTCTGAACAAGGAATGAAGATTCTTGTTGAAAGAAAGCTACTTCATGGCCTCACAAATGTTTCTTTACCTTTCTGTGAACACTGTGTTATCAGCAAGCAGCATCGCCTGAAGTTCAATACATTAAATTCTAGAAGTATCTATGTTCTAGAATTGGTTCACTCTGATGTGTGGCAAGCACCGGTTTTATCCTGGAGGAGCAAAAGTTAAGTTGTTAGTCATTTATTGATGACTATCGATGAGATGTTTGGTGTACCCAAACAAGAAGAAGTCTGATGGAATTTTTGAAGCTTTTCTAGTTTACAAAGCGTGAGTTGAGATCTTGATTCTGGAAAGACATCAAGTGTTTGAGGAGCACGGAATAAATGGAGGTGAATACACTGGTGGGATGAAAATAGATACTTTCTGCAGGCAAGAAGGAATAAAAATGCAGTACACAAAGCATACACTGTACTCCTCAACAGAATGGAGAGGCAGAGCGGATGAACAAACCATTGTTAGAAAGAGCAAGAGCATGTTGCCAACCTGCAAAGCTTTTTTGAAAATCATTCTGGGCGGAAGCATTTAATATACCCGCATGTTATGTGATAATCAATTCCCCTTTCACCTGCAGTTGATTCAACGGCCAATGGAGATATGGACTTGAGAAGCGATAAACTATTCTGACCATCCATATATTTGGAAGACCTTGTGTACAGATGTACATACCCAAGAAACTACACAATCTTGACAAAAAACCAGAAAATGCTGTTCATTGGGGTACGCTGCCGAAGTTAAAGGGTATCGCTTGTGGGACCGCACTACCCACAAAGTTGTTCGTCAGCATATATTTTTGGTCTTTATTGAAGACAAAATCAGAAAATGAAGTAAGGTATAGCACTAACAAAGGAAACTACATCAAACAATTGAAATGAATTTTCATCGAATGATTCTTCTGAAGCCGTACCACAGCACGAGGTGAATGAGAACGACCTGAGTCCTCAATCCTCCATCGACTCGTACTTAATATATGTATTCGTGAAATGAAATCGTACCAATGTGGCTATTCACATCAGAATATTTTTTAATAGAGAGCAATGTTAATGCATAATATCCTTCTTACAGATGAAGGAGAGCCGTCAACGTCTTTCAAGAAGCAACCGAATAATCCCAGAAGCCGTCTTTCCTGGAATGGAAGCCTAAGCAAGAGAGTATAGAAGCCCTCAATGTAAGAACAAAATGTGGGAACTAGTGCCACTACCAGGAGGTAGAAAACCCATTAGAAATAAATGGGTGTATAAGATTAAGAAAAATGGCGATGATCAGGTGGAGAGGTATCGTGCAAGACTGGTAGTTAAAGGATATGCTCAAAAGGAAGGAATTGACTTCAACAATTTTTTTTCTCATGTGGTTTGAATGACAACAATTCGAGTGGTTATGGCATTGTGTGCTACATATGATTTACATCTAGAGCAGCTAGATGTGAAAACTGTATTTCTTCATGGAAATATTGAAGAGGAAATTTACACGCTCCAACCAGAAGGTTTTAAACAAAAGGGAAAAGAGAACTTGGTTTGTAGGTTAAACAAATCTCTGCACGGTTTTAAAGCATTGCGCCGAGGTGATGTACAAGAGATTTGATTCTTTCATTAGGAGCCTTGAATATAACAGACTACATGCAGACCCTTGTGCATATTTTAAGAGGTTTGGGAATAATGATTTTATCATTCTGTTGTTATATGTTGACGACATGTTGGTAGCAGGCCCCAACAAAGATCGCATCAATAAATTGAGGGCTCAATTGGCTAGGGAATTCAAGATGAAAGACCTTGGACCCGCAAACACGATACTAGGGATGCAAATCAACCTTCACCACCCGAGATAGAGTTAGTAGGAATATTGGCTTTCACACATGAAACGTATGTGAAAGAAAATCTTGCAAAAGTCCATATGCAAGATTGTAACCTATATTATAGAACCCCCGTTTACCTACTGATGTAAGTAACCTCCAAGATGAGCTCCAGCAGTTGACAAAGATAGTATGAAGATGCTGGAGTACCGTAATGCACTTATTGGGAAGTTTAATTTCGCGATGATTTGTACAAGATCAGACATTGCACATGCAGTGGGAGTAGTGAGTCGGTACATGGCGGAACCTGGTAAAGAGCATTGAGAAGTTGTGAAGAGGATCCTTAGATACATCAAAGGAACCTCATATGTTGCAATATGTTTTGGGGATTCGGATTTAATTGTCACAGGATATGTTGATTCTGATTACACAGGTGATCATGACGAAGTAAATCAACCACCTGGGAATGTAGTATACACTTCTTGCGAAACAATAAGCAGGTTCAAAACTGCAATCAGTTGTGGCAATGTCAACAACAGAAGCAGAATATTTTGCCGATCAACTCATCCAGTAAAGAAGACATTCAAGGTATGAAGATGTTGTTTGTAAGAACTTGGGACACAAACAAGAGAAGAAATACTCTATTTTGTGACAAACCCAAGAGTGGCCTTGTAATCATGTAATATTCCATCAATTTCATTCAAATACAAAGCCACAACAGTTCAGTATCACTTCATTCGTGAAAAAGTAGAAGAAGGAACCGTGGATATGCAGAAGATTCATATTGATGATAACGTTTCAGATTACCTAACGAAAGCAATCAATGGTGACAAGTTTATATGGTGCCGATCCTCATGCGGCCTAGCAAAAACCGATAAGCAATCATTGAAGTGCAAAGGAAGGATAAACGTGATAAGGATTGATTGAGACTTCAATCAGTGTACACCTCATTTTTACAATATAGCAGCGGAAGCTAATCTGGAGTATTACTTCATGGATCCAAACAAACTAATCGTAGAAAACGACCAAAAGAGACGTTTATTCAAAGATATGTTATCAATATTTCCAATCAGGATTTTACAAAGCAGTCCCCGAAAATCTAGAAACATAAAATGGGAATGATAACAAGTTTTAGCCATCTTCCTGTCCATGCCACTCCATTCCATAAGTTGCTCAATTACCAGAGATAAACGATGCATAAAAAATGGTCCACACAAAGGTTTGAGTTGAAATTCATAGGTTGAAATGTAATAGTTGAAATACTAGTTATAGTGGAAAATCTGGTATTGCAAGGACAATTCATCATGTGTAACATTATTTTTGTTTTTATTTATTTATTGCATCTAAGCACATGACATTAATACATTAATAGGGAATCACCGTATTGATATGGTTATGGACATAGTCCCGTGGAAAAGGTAACTTGCCAAGGTTACCTATTAGGACAAATATAGTGCGTTTGGCTACCCCAAGCATGGGTATACAAACGGGAGCCGTCACCCCTAATAGATCTATTCACAATATTCGCGTTCACTCGTAAAGCAAGTAATTAATGATCATGATATTAAAAAATTGGCACTGTAACTACTTCGGCAATAAATATATCTTGATAGCAATAACATTTAGAAAACACTTGCATTCATCGGTTATATCAGTTATCTCAGGTTTATAATTAATTCAAAAGATTGAAAAATGGGTTATGAATTCCTTAAGCCTTTGAGAAGAATCACCATTGTTATAAGATAAACAAGTATGTAAAAGAGTTTGTAAACAAGCATGTATCCTCCTCGCGGGTTTATAAAACATTAAAAAGATTGAAAAGCGAGGCTATGAACTCACCAAGTCTTTGAAAAGTAATCACATTGTTATAAGATAAACGAGTATGTAAAAGAGTTTGAAACAAGCATGTATCCCCCTCGCGGGTTTTTAAAACATGTAAATAAGTAAAGGCGAGGTTATGAATCTCACCTGGATAGGTCGAATGTAAAAATATTCTGAAACGAAAGCTCACGACCTTATCACAATTAACAGGGAAGTTGATAATATCAAATGATAGTGAAACAACCATAACGCCAACCTTAGTAAATATGTTGAGATCTTAGGAATATTGTACTCTAGAACTTTTAGTTTTAAGAGTATTATTTGATTGAAAATTTGGAATTAATTGTATCACTGTTCGGTGCCCATCAATAATCAAAGTCATTCAGAAAACTGATTGATGGAGCTAGGGAACTTTAAAACAAAACCAACAACTCAGTCAGAACGTAATACCAAGATGAAACTCCTTAATATGAAGCTCCCTAGTATTGTGATATGATATAATCGGTTTTAAGCGTTTTAATCCATATCTGGAAATGTTAAGCACGAGAAGCGTTAATTAAAGTTATGTCTTGTAAGGTTTTAAAACATTTTTATACTTTTCCAAAATGTTACATTTTAGACCATATGAGTTGAAAAGGTGGCAAAATAAACCCTTAGGGTTTGCACATTTACAAAACGAGTTTGGTCCTTCCAGTTTTAAAGATATACCAATAAAAAATGTACTTTGAAAAAAAGGCCATAATAGACCCTTTAGTTATAACTGTTGATACAAGAAAATGGACATTTCACAACCCCCTGTAGTTATAAGTTTCAAAAGTTACGATATAAACCACCCCCCTTTTTTTTGCAAGGATAATATTACAAAACATTTCCAAATTGGCCATGCAAGTTTATTTAAACATTTCAAAATATATTTATGAATTATAATAAACTAAAATATGAGTTTTAACGTAACTCAAATTAACAATAAAGATTCGTTAGGCAAGGAAGCAAAACGGGTCAAATTAGGGGTTTCAAAACGTAAACGCGCGGGTTTAAGTTCAAATTCCTTCATTAATCAAATAAAATGGTTATTATTAACATTAGTTAAGAATGCTAAAAGATAATTATAAAACAATATTTAAATCATTAAAACATTTAGTTTTGAAGAGAAAAACGCGAAATTAGGGTTTCTGGTGTAACGGTATTTGGGATCAAAATGGAAAATGAGCATGAATAAAAGTTATGGAAACTTTAACAAGACTATATTTAGGATCATATGAACATTATAAGGGTGTAGTAGCAGAAGTATAACATTCAAAACCTGGGTTTGAGCTTCAAGGAGCAAAAAGGTAGAAACGGGTCGTTTCGGGTAGTATTTCCACTCGTACGCCTTGTATCTTGTTCCCGGGGCTTCAAATCTTTAAAGATTCTCTTGCTTGATCTTCTTTATAGATCCTAGGATCATATGGAGGCAGATAATGTTTTGCTCAATTGGGTTAACTAGAAAGAAGAATGGGGATGAGTTAGGAATGAATTATGATGTTGCTCTATTTATAGTGTTAGCAACACTTAGAGGTCAAAGAAACTTTGATAACTAGGTTAGGACACATGGGGGGTGATGTGGAGAGGCTTTAGGGGTGTTTGGTTTGATTTATACATGGTTGTTTTTGGACAGCCAACATCAGTCTCGGTAAAATGGTTGCCATTTACAAACCGTAACTCCGATGAAGCTCAAACCACCGAGCATTGTTATATATTTGAGTCCTCTACAACGTTTAGTTTTACCTTATGAGGGTTACTATAGAAAATATTAAGATAAAAAGCCATTTACTACAGGTGTGCCAGAATCTCGTACCTTATGCCATTTCGGCTGAAACTAAATACATCCCACGTCCGAATCCGGGTTGATTCCACCGGCAAAATGATCACAAGACATAGGGCTACAACCTAGTGTTTTCCACATAAATATCTAGACCCTATTGATATCTACCTCGAGATCAAAGTTTATATAGACTGATTCTCCGATTATGAACTAAGTGGCCAAGATTAAGGTTTTAGGGTAAAACAATATAAGGTTTTCTCTGGGTTTTAAAATACTTTAATATTGTTGTTTGAAAAGAAGAAATAAAGATATATAGATTTGTTAAAGATGGTAATTTTAAGTTAATAACAACTTATATATTGAGTGTTTGGTTTGGGGTTATGAAGGATAAAAACTAAGAAACGGTCATGATTTACTATTTTTGCTTCAGGTTAGGGTTTTCTGACATTTGTGAAATAGGGTTTTGAGTGTAAAACTGAGGTATGAAAGCTTATGAAATAGAATAATATAGGGTTACACATTGATACATTAGTTGTAGTAGCTTGTACACAAGTGGTGATGAAGAAACTAGAATGAAAACGAAGATAAAACGGCTATTTTTAATTTTTTGGAGCTCATGCTTCATATTTTGTACATTGTGCTTTATAAGACTTGTATTTGACTTAGAGGGAGGGTTATAATAATTCAAATGAGATGTTATATTACTTGTACATATGCTTTAGTAGCTTGTATATTCACTTTAGATATTAACCCTTCATGAAATTAGGGTTTAGAGGTATATGATAACGGTTTAAAGCCCGTTTTGATATAACGTTGCAAATGGTACATTATAGAAATAATTGTGTACTTTTAATAAGCATATTAAGATATTGACTTGACATTTTATGATATTTACTTGACATATATGAAGACAAGATGGCCATAGATAGGTTGCGTGAGCTCGTCTACTTTAGTTATGTAAGTTACATGACATACTGAGATATTGACAATACAACTAATGTAATAAAGCGAGTAAAGTTTTCCCTTACAATAGTGAAATAGAAAAATAGGTATTGTATTTGATGAAAATTCTTGGGTTGTTATAAATCGAAACTTCAAGTTGGAGATTGTTAGACACGAAAGGACATTTGCCCTTTGAAATATGTGGCTCTTTTGAAAAATGGCTTTTGATAAAAGACTTTTCGAAGCAAGACCAAGTTGGATCTATCACCTATAAATAAGTGCGATCAATGCCAACGATTCAGCAACCATCTCATTCTTTTTCTAAACACAAAGTGTTTTTCTATCTCTTAGTATAGAGACAATCAAAGAATTGTTGAATATACTCCTATTGTGCAAGAGGATAAGGATTATTCTAGTACAATAGAGAGACGGTGTATATCATAATTTCCATCCTAGTGAAGTATCTTTTTGCCACGTTAACGGTATTTTACCCTATATTAGTTTTATCACTTAATCCATGTGTCATCTTTTATATTATTTCATATTTTAGTTGCGGTTTTGCTTCAGTCCGGTGTCACTTTTCTCAACAAAGACGTCACACAAAGTGAAAGAAGTCACAACACATTTGACATTTTTATTACGGAGTAGCTATTTTTTTACCCAGAGCCCCCTCGGTCGTTCTGCTTGTAACTAGTAAGCATGGATCAGCGCTTAACTTTCATTACCCGTGATGCTGCTTGGGTGCAATCGTCACATGTTATTTGATACGGACTATAAAAGTGACAGTTCCGAATATGTATCCCAAATTAAGAACGAAAAAATCTGTCAAACAAACTTATCCATCATTAACTTGTTTTTATCATACTTAGGTTCCAAGGAAAAAGTTTAACTTTTCTTAAAAGTACTAAGGGATAACTTAAGTAATTACACTCATTGAACTATTTCCAAATATCCTGTCCGATCTTATACGAGTACATAAAATGTTTTTTTTTTTTTGATTTAGTGTTACTTTATCAAAGTTATCAAGCTATACATAACATCATTTTATACTGAAAAAGTCTTGATAGTGGATAGTGCATCGATGCCAGCCAAATAAGCAAAATACCAGGTGCAGTAACATAAATCAGTGTCCAAATATAGTAACCACAAACTAGTTGCACATCCGAGAATCGCACCCACATCTATAAAGAACATTTATCTATAGTAAAGTTTGATAATGACACCAAACCAAAAACATCTCCAACTCCCACAATCCAAAATAGTCCCACCCACTCTAGTTTTGACATCCACATCATCATCATCGTCCAGATTCCCATTATACAAAAGCAAATAATATTGGTTAGATAAATAAGCACTATAATAGGATTCTACATTTTTATTATTGTACTACATAGTAGTGGAAATGGTGATGAGGAATACTTGTGGAGAGAACAAAGATGTGTAGAATAATTTTGGACAAAAGCTATAAACGAGTAACATATTTTTTATTTTGTGCTACTATGAGTAACCTACTTCAAAAAGTATTAACATGAGTAACCTACTTTTAAAAAGTTATCAAAATGTGTAACCATTTTTTTTGTACACTTCAGCTGCCACCTAGGATGTCATGTGTACAGTCAAAGTCAACTTTTTTATTTTTTTAAATTTATTTTTGTTTTTTTTTAATTTTTAATTAAAAATAATATTTTTTTTAAATATAAAGTAAGAAAAAAATTTAAAACAAAAATTTTTAAAGTTTTATTTACTTTTTTAAAATTTTAAATAAAGTACGAAAAAAATTTAAATAAAGTACGAAAAAATTTAAAAATTAAAAATTACTTTAATTAACGCAAGAAAATTTTTAATTTTTTTTTAAAATTTTAAATTACTTTAATTAAAGTAATTTAAAATTTTAAATAACGAACGAAAAAAAATTTAAAAAATTTATAAATTTTTATTTAAAAAAACAAAAATTAAAAATTATTTTAATTAAAATTTTTTCGTACTTTATTTAAAAAAATTTAATACTTTGTTTTAAACTTTTTTCTTACTTTATTTTAAAATAAAATTGTATTTTATAATTAAAAATTAAATATAACAAAAAAAAATTAAAAAAAAAATGTTGACTTTGACTGTACACATGACATCCTAGGTGGCAGCTGAAGTGTACAAGAAAAAACAATGGTTACACATTTTGGTGACCTTTTAAAAGTTGGTTACTCATGTTGATATTTTTTGAAGTAGGTTACTCATAGTAGAACAAAACAAAAAGTATGTTACTCATTTATAACTTTTGTCCAATAATTTTAGATAAAGTTATAAGATTGGTGTAAATATCAGTTTTCTATCTCTACAATCAAATACAACATCAAAACATACCCACAAAAACCATGCAATAAAAACAAACACACGTACACAACAAACGTCCAAGACGCGGTCGTCCAGACGACCGAGTTCTCCCTTATGTGATCGAAGACGCGTCTTGCATGGATGAGTGTAGTAAGGTAGCACGCCTGCTATTTTGCCAACAAAGACGAAGACTGAGTCTTGGAAGGCTTATTACGCCTGGTGTAAAGGGTCTTCATTAAGAAGAACAAAATCCAAAACAAGTGATAGTGTGACACATTGTTTCGAATTTATTGACTAGATATTGTGAGAGGCGTTAATTTACCTATAATCACTTCCTTGTTACCATGGAGCATATATGTTTAGTATGGTATTCAAGTTTCGAGCTGACAAGTTTTGATGGAATGTTTGTATATGGCTTTCTGCTAATGTCTTGGGCACGTCCTTTGCGTTTTTAGTTGAGCTTTGTTAAGATTAAGATATTTTCCCTTTCACCGCGGAAAACATGTTATAAACAGCTTATCTTTACTGCAAATATACTCCAAAGTATTATCGTTTAAGCGAGTAACTCATGAAATTGTAGGCAAACAAAAAGATTGTCTATATATGTAGAACATTAGTTCTTGCATTACGACAATAACAAAGGTTTCTTTGTAACAAAACAATCAAATAAGAATAATTCGAAAAGTCAATAATTTAAAAGTACGAATATAAAATCACCAAAAGTTAAGGTATTGGAAGATTGATGTCGATTTGATCACCCATTGTACATCACCAAAAGAATCAAACCACCAAATACAATCACTTTCTGTCCCAACAATAAATTTATTTTTCCTTTTAGCCTAAATGGAACACATCTACAACAATATCTTACCATCAAGAAAATGACATGACCTTGATACTATTAAAGATAAGTAAAAAATATTTGGCATCACATATCATATGTTGTGCGGGAGGTCTTTCTAAAAGTAGTCTCTTCGCTTTCGGATAGGTGCGTCTTGTGTGGCCGTCTACATCCTATCTTTACATGATTACATCCCTGCTACGGCGGGATTAAATTTTGTTGTTGTATAATGTATGTGTTGTGAAACACACTTATGATAAATTCATATTTCATCAAGAACAAAATGACTCTCTTGTCGACCAGCATATCACATACCATTTGACAAGATAAACAAGTACACAAGATCAAATAACGACATCAGTCATACGCCAGCACTTTAAATGTTATAACGTTGGCCATCAATCTAGTCATTAATTTGCGCTATAAATTATTGCAGCACGTACCCTTTGCCAGGTAAAAAGAGATGAACAATAAATCTTATGTACAAGATACAGTTAAGTTAATTCTTGCAACAAAGTATCGAAAAACTATAGCACATGTTTTTTGACAAGGAAACAAGTGAAGACTCTAAAAGACAAGCATTTTCCAACGTCGCAGTTGAAATATACAAACATTTCATGAGACGCAAGTTGAAATACAGTTTAGCATGTACCCTTTGACAAGGAAACAGGTAAAGAAGAGGAAAGGCGCGAAATTTTCCACATTTGTCACCTAATGCATATATGATACAACTATTTTGATGTTATTATACACAAATAACACGAATAGATGTCTCATCCGATATCAAACTTGTATTTATGTTTCATTATACGTGTGAAAGTACAAAGGATCCAAGAAATTCTTGAAATCTTGACAAAATTATTCCGATTAAATAAGATATTTCTCTTGAAGCAACAAAAATAAAATAATAAATATAAGAATGAAGTTACCGTTCACTTAATCACTAGGCAACAATGTTCTTGTTCTCTAGCCAGGTGCTTAAGGCTGCATGATCAATCTTTTCAGTCTCTGCTGGTTTCATCTCTGAACCATTTGGTGCGAGTAGTGGAGGTGGTTCCTTCACAAGAGACTCAACCCATGAGACATCCAGCTCGGTTGACTGTTGGGGCAGTCTATTGACAGACCAGTCCATATATCCTTTTGACACATGCGGACTAAAAGGGGCCATATGAGATTGTGGTGACACTATTCTAGGAGACGGTAAACCATAAGAACCTTGATAATCAAAAAAGCCCTTTGGTGAATATGGGTGCGTTGGAGATAACACCAAATGTCTGTTTGATGGTGAAAAAGCTGACATCTGCTGCTGCTGTTGTCGATACATCTCAAGATCAAGAAACATCCTGTTTGCCTGAGGATTGCCACCTGGCAGATGCAGCATAGGTGGTGGAGAGCCTCGTGGTGATGGCAAAGCAGACCCTGTTGAAACATATAACGGGCGGAGTTGATCAGGTGTGTGTGCAAAGAAACAGACACGTCGGGCACAAAAGGTTCCATCTTTACATAACCGGGTCCTGTATTGAGCAGGGTGTAGCCAGCACTCAAAAACCCCATGAGCAAATTCACAAAGATCACCCTGTCGACACTGTCCTTTCTTAAAATCAGGACAAGGGACACAACTATAATGGATTCTTCTTGGATCCCGCCTTCGTGCACTCTCGCCTGGATGAATAAAAGGGCATTCAGTCCAATCATGTGAATAAGCTCGGGAACAAGAACGAATCTTGAAAGCAAACATCCTAAACTCATCAGTCAAATACACATCACTTTTTAAATCAGGACTAAAAGGATCGATAGGGAACTCTTTCTTCTCACACGCCAACTCTACCCCTGTCCCGCCATTTAGAAGCAACTTTCCAATGGCAATCTTCAATCTCGGTAAATTTGGAGGCACGGAAATAACATCAATAGCGCGACAACCATTAGCATCAACCAACGCAACATCAGCACCAGATACTAACAAAACCTTCACAACATCAAAAGCATGAACAGAACCGCCAGAAGCAGCACAATGAAGGGCAGTCGTTTTATCAGTGCCACACGATCTATTTACATCAACATCTGATAACGAAAGTATAAACTTTACAACATCAAGACTACCATACGTTGCAGCAATCATCAACGGAGTCCTCTCCTCCATTAACATACGTTTAGCACCGCCTCTTTGACGACCATACCATAATCCCACTCCATTAACATCCCAACATAAACTATCCATCAATCGCTTAAACCCCTCTAAATCATTACTCGCAGCAAGGTCAAGCAAATTACAAATAGACATATCGGGTCTAGTTGAATCTTTTTTATCATGACCACTACACATTCTTCTTCAATAATCTGAATATAGAAAAAATCATAAACTGTAAAACCTTAAACAGATAATCTTTTAACTCGTATGCAAATCATAATCAGTATTTATAACAATACAATAATAGACAATAGCTTACCTAAAAAAAATCCCACATTCCAAATATGCTCAAGATTACAAAAAAGAAAAAAGTGGGATGAGAAACGAGGGTGGGAGGGGGTGGGGGGGGAGGAGAGATGGTGGTTTGGCTAGGAGTGCGCGTTTAGGACAGGAGGCGGGCTATGGTGTATAGATATATAAAGTACTATTGCTCTGACGGCGGTTTTCTTAGGGGAGAAGCGCGAGGTGCTCAAGTGCGGAGGCGGGCGCACGCGGATCTTTACTTTCTCTGTATTAATTTTATAGGTACAGTTATTGTGGGGGTTCTAAGATTTAGGGTGTTATCACTCAGTACGTTATGTGTATCCATCATTTGATGGTGAGAAGTGCGTGCAGTACAAAACAAAAAAAATAAAAAAAAAGCCCATAACTTATATCATCTTAAAAATCCGTTAAAACTAAATTAGTAAGTTATCTTCTTTTTGTTTTGAAAAAAAAAATAGGTTCTAACCGGTGGTTGTGATGGTGGTGGTACGGCGGAGTAGGTGAGCGGGAAAAAAGGTGGAGCAGCGGGAGCGTTTTGTTTGCTTTGTTAATGGGAGTTGTGTTTGCTTAAAGTGAAGTGAAATCCACTTAAAAAACATGTTTTTGCACTTTAAACCCCTTTTTTATTTTTTACATGAGAACCTTGGTGTTGTTTAGTTTTATGGTTATGCCACTAATGTTAAGCTAGTTGTGCATTTATTGTTAATCTAGTTCAGAATTAGTTTGGTTGGTTTTCTTATGTTTGTGCAGTTTTAGCATCTTGTTAAATCATTTATATAATACTACTAGTATTTGGATATGATGTTTCTGCGATGGGTACTTTGTAGTTAAAGTTGGCGGAAAACTAAGTCTTTTTTTATTATGTATTTTCCGTGACAAAATATTTACGAATGTTGAGCCTTTTGTCTTGGAAAGTCTTAAAACAATAACAAACTATTTTGTATGAAAACAGGCATAAAAAAGAGTGTAACTACTCATGTTCTTTAAACATATGTGTTAATGAAAACTAAGACCAAATATTTCAGAAATTTATTAAAGCATGTTTGATAATGTTATTGGATACTACTTACTTATATAAATCGGGAAAAATTATACAATTAAATTATGATTATTTTAATTCACGTGTAAACCGAGAAATAAAAGTTTTTGGCGTCCGAATTTTATTACACCGGTAGTTCGAAGTCTGCTAAAGTGAAAGTCGTCCAATGAGTTTTGGTTACAATATGCTAAGATTTCATGTAAAACCTCGTGAAAATGAAAATTGTAATTAATAATTAATAAATTGCGTTGTCTTTTATAGGTAAGAGTATTTTAGTCTAATAATATTACTAATTTTTTAAGTTTTTAAGACTTTTAAGCAAAGACAACTCTTTGGCCTTTTTTGTTTTACTAAGGCTGGATGGAGTGGTGAGGCAAAACTCACCTAACACGTCAGCGTCACATCAGCTTTCTCTCTCCAAATAAAACTCACCTTACAACTCACTTTTCGACCGTAATAAGAACCTACTTTATCACTAAAACTCACATTTCATTAAAATACCCATTTTATATAAAATATACCTACTAAATATCCACACACACTCACAACCAATTAAAATACACTTAATAAAAAAGAAAGGGACCCACAAATAAAACTCACCGTGAGGTGAGAAACTCACCAAAAGGTGAGTTTTTTCGGTGTTAACTCACCAAGCAAATCCAATGTGGCAAGGTGAGTTTGGAAGGTGGCATGACAACTCGCGCGTGAGTTGGAAACTCACCTAGGTGAGTTTGCCAAACCCACCTCCACTCCGTCCAGCCTAAGCTTATAGAAAAAATACTGTCATATCAACAATTTTTTTTATAAATCAGAACTTATAACTTAATCAAAAACACATTCATTATATCACTCAAGTTAGATGACTTCAACTAACCCACATTTTGTAACGTTCCATATTTTCAGGTCTTTTACGACGTCATCTATTTTACTAATTATTATTTTTCTTTCTCGTACGCATTTACTTTTATTTTTAATAGTTAAGTTAAATCGCGTAAGTTAAAAATTATCGTTTAGCGTAAACGGACACC
>BQNB010082129.1:11916-29418 GCA_026074375.1 Tanacetum coccineum | reverse complement strand
TATATAAGCCTATTAATCAAACAAGATCTTTCACAAATACCAATTGCTCATAATTCATCAAACCATAATTGATTTTCACACTTGTAACACCCCCAAAATGGGTCGCATCGGAATAAGGATATCCGGGGCGTGTTACTTCTCAGATCAATAACATTGCACAAGATATATACAAGAACGACAAAAAAAGTCGTTTAAAAATGATACATTGGATTTGATAAAATACTTGTTATACAAAGCATGCAGCTTTACTTGTTCAGGATTTGATATTACAAAGATTGACAATACATGTCCCAAAATATATTACATCTAAATCTTTAGCGTGATAATCAAAAGTGTCACCAATGTATCCTTGGCACCTCGTGCCTATTGACCACCTGAAAACGTTGCTTTAAAACGTCAACAAAATTGTTGGTGAATTCATAGGTTAGCAAAATATAATATGCAGGACCGCAAGACTTTTCCCGTGGTAGTATATTAGTTACTCCTGGTAGTGTTATTACTACTGGTAGTATATTAGTTACTCCTGGTAGTGTTATTACTACTGGTAGTATATTAGTTACTCCTGGTAGTGTTATTACTACTGGTAGTATATTAGTTACTCCTGGTAGTGTTATAGTTTACTTTCTAAGTCTGACCCGACTATAATGGGCGAAAAAGCACTCGCATCAGATCTGATATAGTGTATTAATTACCAAAAAGCCAGATTTTGCCCCCGCCTTACGACCCGTTATCACTCGCTTTTAGACTTAAAGAACCTCGCGGGGAAGTAAAACGACCTTCCGAACGACTTTCATGTTTCGGCCGAAGGCCGAAACGGACTCGAAAGTGCCGCAAATACCATCTTAAAATCCTGACAGAAACCACTAACTTAACAAATGCTGGATTTTTATACCTCGAATATATACCTCGTTTTCGCTCTAACTTTTTCGTTATAAATCCGTTTGACAAGTTTCTTACCTTTTCGGAATCGTCGTGAATCATACTACTTTATAAAAATATAAAATAATGTGTTATATATACGAATTTTGGACAGAATCTTTGAGTGACCTTGTTGAATCCATTTTTAACCTTGCTTTTATACCTTACTACTTTTGTAGTTAATCATTTTTACACCAACTTAATATGGTACAATACTTTCTCATCCCTTTTAACATGATATTAGCAATATCTCAACATATATAATAGTGTGCAAAATGATCATTACAAGTAAAAACTCCATTTACATGTTAAAAATCCTACATGGTGATTCAAGCTACAATAGAACTAACATATGCATAAAATGAATATTGAAAGAACATAAAGGGTTCTAGATGACCTTATGGTGTATGATGATGATGATCAATGTAATCTAAACCCTTGTTTAGATAAAAATCCAAAGCTTGCACAATGAAAACCCTAGTTTTCCTAGTGAAACCCTAGCTTCCTTTTACTTGATAATCACTTGAATATGGTTAGCCAATGCTTGGGATCACCTTAGAATATCTTAGGATGGATGTGTGTAGGAGTGTATGGGTTGTATAAAATTTAGTATGGATTTGGTTGGGGCTTGGTGGTATGCCGTAGCATATAGAGATGTAGAGGGGAGGGTTTTTGTTGATTTTCTTGCTAAGTGTTCATGTGTATGTGTATCTTTCTAGTTACTTGCACCTTATATGTGAAGTCTTGGTCAAAATTTACCAATAGTGTTCAACAAAACACCTAGAGGGTTTTAGGGATTCTTGTTTTCATGTCTTGAGTCAAAGGAACATGGTATGGCCATGTTTAATGGAGATAGGATGTACAAAGACTACTTGGAAGAATTTTTCTTATATTTCTTTGTATACATAGCTATAAATTCGGCATATGTATGATACATATGATATATTTTTATAACTTTTATGTATTGGGTATAAATGTGGGTATTTGTTGAAGCGTAGAATTATTTTTGTGGTTCCGGGTATGCCTAAACTTACTTTATCGCAAAACGTAATAATTTTACGTAACCAATAAAAATGAAATATAAAAAGTTGATTATTACTTTCGTAAAAATAATATATTGCTTGTTTGGCGAAAACTTTAATTCGTTTGGTGTCCGTTTACGCTAATTGTTGATTTTTAGTTTACGCGATTTAACTATATATAATAAGAATTAAAAGTAAACGCGTACGAAAAAAAAAATAATTAGTAAAATATATGACTTCGTAAATGACCTGAAAATACGGAATGTTACACCCGAGAATAAATCCCCGTTATGAGGTCAAGTTTTCTTTTTGAAATACTTGCCTTTAAGATGATGACCGGGTTGCTATCTGAAATAATAGCAAACCATTTTTGGCATGTTTTGAAAACTTTTTGAACTTCTGCTCGAACTTCATTTACAGCCTCGTATTATTATTAAATGACATTTCTAAGACCGTAAATGTTATTGATTTTCAGAAGACATGCCATTATTACCTCTTTTTATATTTTTCTCATTTTTTTTGGTTTTAAAGATTTTATATTTTTGTATTTTGTTTTTATAAATGTTTTCTGAAAATGAAAAACACTTTTTGGTTTTTCTGGTTTTTAATATATACATGTTATATACAGGATATTTGAATAGGTACCACCACTATTCTTCTGCTTCATCTGTCAATTGTTTCAGGGTCTCCGGCGTAAAACTTCGCATTCCCAGCTTGTTGATAAGAAATTCAATTCTTTCTCTGCCAAGGGCTTTAGTGAAGATGTACGCCAACCGATACTCCGTATTGACAAAGTAAAGCTCTACTACTTCGTTCTTAACTTGCTCTTTTGTGAATTGGAATCTGATGTCAATATGTTTTGATCGAGAATGTTGAACATTGTTGCAGCATAAGGCAATAGCACTTTTGTTATCATAGTACATTGATATTTTATTGAATCAAAGGCCATAGTCGGTAAGCTGTGATCTCATCCAAAGGACTTGAGCACAACAGCCAGACAAGGCTATATATTCAGCTTCCGTACTGGATATCGCAACGCTTTTCTGCCTTTTTGATGACCAGATAACAAGTCTGTCTCCTAATACTTGCATAATTCCAGATGTACTACGTCTAGTATCTTGGCAACCCGCATTATCAGCGTCTGCATAAGCTGTTAGAGCAATAGAAGAATCCTTTAGATACCAGAGTCCCCTATTAACGGTTCCTCTTAGGTATTTAAAGATTCTTTTTACAGCATGTAAGTGTTTTTTGGTAGGCTTTGCCTGATACCAGGTACACATGCATACAATAAATGTTAGGTCTGGTCTACTGGCTGTGAGATACATAAGGGTGCCTACCATTCCACGATAGTGTGTAGGGTCAATGGCTTTCCCTTGTGTATCTTCATCCAGTTTGGATTTCTCCACCATGGGAGTATCCACGGGGTCACTAGATTCCATACCATATTTTTTCAAAGATTCTAGAGCATATTTAGACTGGTTTATAAAGATGCCTCTGGGACTTTGTGAAATCTGTTGTCCTAGAAAAAAATGATATTAGTCCCATCATTGACATCTTAAACTTTGAACACATTATTTTTGAAAATTGGTCACATAGTTCAGGTGTAGTAGACGCAAAGATTATATCATCAACATAGATTTGTACCAGGAGACTATCTTTGCCTTGTCTTCTGATGAACAATGTAGGATCCACAGTTCCTTTAGAGAATTCCTGAGAGAGTAGAAACTTTGACAATAGATCGTACCACGTGCAAGGAGCCTGTTTCAACACATAGAGAGCCTTCTTAAGCTTGTACACATGATTCGGATTGTCTTGATCCACACACCCGTCCGGTTGGCTGACATAAACTTCTTCGCGCAGAATGCCATTCAAGAATTCCATCTTAACATCCATTTAGTAGACGATCATATTCATGTGAGCAGCATATACAAGGAAAATTCAAATAGCATCAAGTCTAGCCACTGGAGAAAAGGATTCCTCAAAATCAATTCCCTCTTCTTGACGGTAACCACAAGCAACCAGACGAGCCTTGTTCTTTAGAATTCCTCCTAATTCATCAAGTTTCACCTTGTAGATCCATTTTAAAGTAATAACCATCACTTTATCTGGATGAGGAACGAGTTCCCAGACCTCAAGACGTTCAAATTCATTCAGCTCCTCTTGCATTGCTTCAATCCAACATGCTTGAGTTAATGCGTCTTTATAGTTCTTTGGTTCAACTGATGTGAGAAAGGCATCACAGTAACAAAATAAGGCTTATTCATGGAGTTGGAGTCTTGTGGAAACAGGTCTTTCAAGTTCACCGATGATATTGTCTAAAGGATGATCCTTGGTCCATTTAGTAACATGTTCTGAGTAAGGAGCAGCAGTTTTCACAATAGTGGGAATAACATCCAAAGAAGAAGATGCTTCAGAATTGTTTTCTGGAATAGGAATACCAAAGAACGGATCGTTATTCATGTGTGCAACATCTAAGTCATGATTGTCTTCTTCAACATCGTTAGGAATGACAAGAGATTGAGTTTTGGGTGTTGTTTGTGAGTTACTAAGTGATGGTGCATCTTGGTCAACAGTTGTTGAGGAAGGTAAACCGGTTGATGCAGCAGGTTCTGGAGCTACTACTTCAGCAATTGGAGCAATGACTTCAAGGGCTGGGTGATCAACACTTGATGGAGGGTTGAGTAATTGCCCCTCGACTCCCCAGGTTGCTTGAGCGAACGCGCTTGCACCTCCCCACCCCGTTGATCAGCGAGTTCTGGAGTTCTACTTCCTTCAGCAATTGGAGCAATGACTTCAGGAGCTTGGTGATCAACACTTGATGGAGGGTTGACTAATTCATCAAATAGTGGTTGAAAAAAATATCCCACTTAGTTCTTGAAGGTGGTACAAATGGTGTTGAAGGAGGAGGGTTTGGCATGAGTCTTGAACTGATTGTTACAGGAGTCCTTTCATGAAGTGCGGGTTCTAAATTGCTGTGTTCAGAAGCCATCACTGTCAGCTCATTAAAATCTACATTAATTGTTTCAATGATTAGTTAGGTACGTCGGTTGTAAATTTAAAATGCTTTCTTTATGGGTGCATATCCAATGAAAATACCAATATCAACTTTCAGTTGTAACTTACCCAAGTTCTCGCTATCATTTGTTGGATAAGAAAGTGCACGAAATACGTAGAAAAATGATAAGTCAAGAAGTTTGTCATGTAAAAGCTCATATGGTATTTTTCCGTGACGAAGACGTATGATGGAACGATTTTAGGTATAACATGCGGTAGCAACTACTTCTGCCCATAAAAATAACGGAGCTTTTGCATAAATCAACATTGTGCGGGCAGCTTCAATTAGCGTACGATTACGTTTTTCAACGACACCATTTTGCTGTGAAGAGCGAGCAACAGATGTTTCATGAAAGATGTCAAACTTCTCATAGTATTCACGCAAAGTTTGATTAACAAATTTAGTTCCATTATCTATTCTGATTCATCAGACATGTACTTTAAGCCGCACTTGGATCATCTTGAGAAACTTGATTATGAAATCTGGAGCTTCATCTTTTAACCTTAAGCACTTTACCCAAGTAAATCAAGAGTAATCATCGACAATGATGAGGATGTACTTCTTTCCATTAACACTTGCGACACGCATTAGGCTACAAAGATCCATGTGCAATAGATAGAGTTTGTCTTGGTTAGTGTCCTTAGATTTAGGTTTATGGGGTTTCTTCTTGCTTTTACCAATTGTACAAGAAGAACACAGATGGTCCTTTTCAAATTTTAGCTTAGGGAGACCTCGAACAAGACCGTGTCTAGCTAAATGGTCTATTGCACCAAATTTCAAATGAGACAAACGTCAGTGCCATAGCCAGGACTTAGTCTTTAAGGCCTTTGACAAGAGACCATATAGGAGGGAGGACGCATCATATCTCCAAGAGACAGGGTATACAGATTGTTTGCTCTCAAGGATCTAGTCTAATAAGATCAACACCTTCTATGATTACGAACATGAGTGCAGGTGTGTTGGCAAAAAGCAACTTCAAGGTTCGAATCACATAATTGCCCAACGGAGAATAAGTTATGTCCAAGTCCTTCCACGTAGTAAACCCTTGAGATCATCACATTCCCAATCTGATAATCACCATATCCCAATATCTTTGCCACGTGATCATTTCTGAATTTTACAGTACCCAAAAATTTATTGACGAAATTGGTGAGCTGAGAGCGATCTCCGGTCATATGCTTGGAGCAGCCGGAGTCCAAATACCAGAGAACAATTTGGACGACCTGCATTCATCAAGAGAGGAAGATGGAACATCAGAAACTATGGATCCCTAAGATTTACTGGGTTCCTTTTTGTTAGCAGATATAGATTTAATAATCTTAGGTTTGCTAACGGGAACATTAGTTTTAGATTTCCTAGGTTTCCTTGAGTAAACCAATGTTACTACAGGCTTAGGTGTATCACTTTCTAGAGCAGTTGGTTTCCTAAGGGGCACTTCAGTAGTTTTGGTAATCCTAGTTAAAGGGCACGCATTTCCTACTATAGTGAAGGTCCGACCAGTAGGTCTCCAAGTGTATCTAATATTTATGAACATTTTTTCGGTTGGTTTCCAAACTTTTCCATTTGAACTTTTCTTTACATATTTAGATTTAGTACGAGTATTTACATCATTGATAAAATTAAGAACATACAAATCATGATTATCATAAAGCATGCAACCATTACACTTAACACATAGAAGTTTAGAATTTGCATTAAGCTTGGAATACTGCACATTTGCATTTCCTTTAGGTTCAACAAAACAATTCTTATTTTTCAAACTAGATTTAACTGTCCTAGGTTAGGCTTCTACTTTATTCTTCTAAGTACTACTTGGTGTTCGCTAAATCTTATCTTTATTTGTATTGTCTTAAGGTTGTGATCCGCTAGCACTAGTAGACGGTTTTACTCCTGTAGAAGACAACATAGGTTTGTTAGAAACTAGGTTTGATGAAGAAGCTGTTTTTATATTTATGTTTCCTGAGGATGTGACGGGCTTAGTGAATCTAACTCTTTTGTCCTTATTCTTTGGGGTCACAGCCACTAATTTATCACTTGAATTGTTGATGCTAGGGCAGCTTTGTCTGATTATTATAAGCAACTCCTAAATTCGTTTTGTATACATACAAGAAGAGTCTTAGGAATTATTTAGAGGATTTTGTGATTTTCCTTGTTCCACTATTTCCCTAAGAATCGCAACTTGTTCCTGAGCATGCCTAAGGTAGTCAGAGTGAGCTGTCCTATTGTTCAACAATCTAGGAGCTATAGGTTCCACATCAATCTTAAGCATTTCTGAAGTAATAGTGTGTTTGGTAACAACATTATCAGCTAAATATTTGCCTTTAAGTTTCCTTAATTCATCCTTGAGAGTTGTAATGACCAAATCTTTTTCCTGAAGACTTACATTTAAATCAAAGATTTCCACATAGTTTTGGTTAACTTGATTAATTAAAGCATCACATTGTTCTTTTGATCGAATACGTGTTGGTTTGATCGAGTCATAAAGTTGCCTATAGGTTTGTTTCAAATGTTCATTCTCAGCAATAAACTTTGACACCCTATGATCCAATTCAATATTTATCGTTTCAATCTCTTCTATGTCCTTCTTGACCTTTTCCTCATTCATACTTTCAATTAAAGATTTAATTCTCTCGTTCAACTTCTTTATGACCGTGTCTTTCTCTTGGGACTGAGCTTTCAATGCATTTAATTCAAAATATTGATCAAAACTTGGAGCACTTTGGTTTGAAACAGAATTGTCTCTTTGAAAAATTTCCTGATTAAGTTGAGTGTCAACTTCTAAAGAGATGCAATGTTTCTCAAGAGTGGTAAAACTTCTGAATAATTTATCACAAGTTTCTTTTTCAATGAAATCTTTTTTGTTGAGAAGCTCAGTCTCAAGTTTGATACACTTTTCACATTCATGCATATTCACATAAGCATTATCTACAGAAGAATTCATAATTATGTTCACTATATCTTTGTTGATGACTTGTTCCAAGAGTCATTCGTTTTCATTTAAAACTTGATTCATTTTAACTTCAAACGTTTTTGACTCTAAACGATGTTGTTCTACAGTCTGTTTCATTTGATGAAAGATATTTTGGACTTCAGAAAGTTCATCAATCAAATATTGATCGAATGTATTAAATAAGTCCTTCAATGCTTTTACAAATGGTATTATTTCATCCCTAGAACAAGCTTTTGTATGCTCAAACCCCCACGAGCCCTCAGTGATAGCTGTGGTCGTTGTTCTTTCTTTGACAACCACGTCAAAACTAGCAAGTTAGTGTTTAAGTTTCTTCAAACTCGTATTTACCATGCTGACTTTAAGAAGTTCTTTCGGAACCTCAACATTGGTGGGTCTACAAAAAGGACTAGGATCTAAAGAATTCATAGAATTCTGAGACCAAAAGGCTTGTTCAACAGATAATTCAGTTTGTGGAACAAATCATTTTTCAAAATCTTGAGAAAGTTGGTTAAGAACAGCATAATCAACTGGCATGGTATTAACTTTCTTTTCTAAAACCATTGGATCCTGTTGTTTTAACAGCATTTTTAAACGACTCTCATCAGCAAGCATTAGGGTCTCTTCAGAGTTAGGAATCACAATAGCACTAGTGTTCTTAATGACATTACCATCACAAAGCTTTGGTTCCAACTGCTAAGATTTCTTCAGATAGAAAAGATTTTGAAAACCTAGAGCTTGCTTAGTGGTATGATCATAGAAAAACTGTAGTTTCGTCAACATATGAACAGTTTGTGCTGATTGATCTCTTTTATAAACAATATTATCTAGCTGTTTGATCTTCTTTTCTAAAGCAATTTCTCTATCAATATTTCTAGATTCTTCTTTCTTAAAATCATTTTTGAGAAGGGTAACTGTTTGCATTAAAGATTCTTTTCTTTTAAATGTTCAGAAAGAGTTTGTATAAGACGATCAATCTCGACAGACTGTTCACATGAATCTGAAACGTTATCTTTACTCTTTAAATAAACATTTTGGCCTTCTTTCAAAACTTTAACTTTTTCTTTATATCTTTCAAGCTCAGCAGTTAAAGTATAATTGACACTTTTATTGTCCAGATTTATCTTGGTGCAATTAATTACTTGGGTTTTCAGTTGTTCAATCACAGATAATAATAGTGCATCTTGTTGTACAGATGAGCTAGAATTCTAAACAGTTGCCTGTTGTGATTCTGTCACATACTAAGAATAAGGAATGATATTGCTATCACTGGTTATTTCAGTCTCTGAATGGTTTACAACATTCGACTGTTCAAAAGACGGCATCACCTGCACACCTTGATTAATCATATTGTTATCCATATTATCAGGATTATGTACCTGAGCGAGAGTATCTGAACCATAATGAGATAAATTCGCCATGCGAGCAACTTTGGCAGTGTTGAGTTCATTACAATTAGAGTCATATGCATCCAAATCATCGACTTGATAAGCAGCATTATGAGTAATGACAGTATGTGTGGCTTGACCTTCTGCTATTCTTGGATCTACCAAAAATGCTAGTTCCTCCTCATGTAGAATTTGAGCATTTGCTTGAGCTTGTACCAGCAACACTTTATCCTTAAACCACGAATCATCCTGTTTCCTTTTAGGTTTAGTGCACTATTTAGACATGTGTCCTTCCTCTTTGCAGTTGTAACAAATAACAGTCCTTTGTTTCCTAGAATTGCTTCCACTTGCTCCTAGAGTGTAGGTCCTGGTGGTACCCGTAGCAAAAGAAATTTGTCTCCCATGTACTGGTTGTGAAGTCACTCTTCCATCATTAATGGTAGCTTGTTGCCTAGGGTTTGATGAATTCCTCAGCTGGTTGTTGGTAGTAGGATAGCGAGATGTGACTACAGCTGATAGGAATGACATCATATGATTAATGGCATCAATGGGATTGTCACCTTACTTGAACACTGGAATAGTTAAACCTAAGTCTAGTTGGAGAAATTCAGGTTGTTGTTGTTGTTGGTTAACTGTGGGAGCATATTCGATTTGAGGGATGGATGATGGTGGAGAATAAATGTTGTGGTGAACTGATGATTGATAATCATTGGATAGATAAGTGAATGAAAGAGGTGTTGATGATTAATTGTTTGAGTATTGTTGAGACTAATAAGATGATGTTGGAGACTGATATCGTGAAACTTGTGGTTGAAATTAAGGGTTTTGGTATGAGTTCTAATGTTTTTGATAAGGAGACTCGGTCATCTGATGGGTTGCCACCAAAGCAAGCGGATCTGAATTGCGTTCATGCATTAAAAAAACTTCATTTGCATGAAATTCGTGTTGTCCCAAGTAAGCATGAAGTTGATCAATATTAGTTGTGTGCAAGTCCCGAACCAGTTTGGAATTCGGTCTACAATTTCAACTCACTAGGAGGAAGGGGATTCAAAACTTGGTGGTCACTGAAATTTATTTCCATTTCACATTGTAGATGTTCATGTCATTGAGTAGAAGTGAAAATCTTAAGTAGAAATCACGTAGTGGTTCCCCCCTTCTTATAAACAAACTTATCGAATTCATCATATAGTTTACATTCTCTTTCCTGTTTCGTAAATGAAGTTCCTTGCATAAGAAGTTGAATTCTTTCCCAAAGTTCCTTGGCAATTCGATGATTGCTAACAAGTGCATAGACCTCTGGTGGTAATCCTTGGAGAAAGATATTTGTTTCCTTAACATCACAATCAGCTTGAATTGCTTCCGTAGCAGATAACTCAGAATATTTCTTTGGTCTAGTCACTCCATTGTCCTCAATCGTAGGCCAGATGAGTGGACCATTTTCAACGTATTTAAGGATCATTCGTCCATGTTGTCTATTCATCATGTACAGCTCCATTTTAATTTTCCAAGAATCTTACATATCTTTTTCCAACAGAGGTGGACGATTGTCAGCACCCGAAAGAATCGCTTTGTCAACAAGAGTCGTCATTGAGAAATTTGTATGTTAAAAGATTACTTGTATGATCGAACGGTGATTGAAAGAAATTGTGTTTGAAGGTGTTGTCTTTTATGTGTTTTTAAGTTGAGAAACTACACAGGATTTTATAATTCTTGACAAAACCGGGAAAACAAGTGAATGTTTCACGGGATTTTACAAATCAAAGAAATAAACCGTATAATTTTGTTAAAAAATTTGTGTGTTTTAACTTTAGTTGCAAATTCGGTGTCTAAATGAAAAATTGTGAATTAGGATGCCAATTAAAACATCTAATTCGGTTGTCAAAGAAAATTGCTAATTCGGTTGACATTGGAAATCTGCCAATTCAGTTAACACTGAAAGCTGTCAATTCAATTAACACTGAAAGCTACCAATTCGGTTAACACTAAAAGCTGCCAATTCGGTTAACACTGAAAGCTACCAATTTAGTTAACACTGGAAACTGCCAATTCGGTTAACACTGAAAGCTGCCAATTCGGTTAACACTGAAAGTTGCCAATTCGGTTAACACTAGAAACTGCCAATTCGATTAACACTGAGAGCTGCGAGTTCGGTAAACACTGAGAGCTGCGAGTTCGGTTAACATTGAGAGATACGACTTCGGTTGAATCCTGAAAGCTGCGAGTTCGATTAAACCTTAAAGCTGCTAATTCGGTCAAACTTAAGAGTCTACCAATTCGGTGATAACTGTAAGCTGCTAATTCGGTTACGAAACATAAAAATTCAAAAACACAAAAAGGCTACCTTTTGATTGTTTTTCCCAAATTTTCTTGTACAACTAGTATTACTAAACCTATGGCTACCTTAAAAATGCAAACTTTATGTTTTTTAAGCCAAAAATTTCAAAATCAAGATTTGTACTTTCTAAGGTTTTCGAAAACAAAAGTTGAACAAAAAAGATGTTTTTCTTGAATCTAAGCTTGTACACCTATATCCTAAAGATACTATATCAGATTTACTAAGGTAAATGATCCTTTAGTGTACACAAAAGCTTTGAAAACAAAAAAAATAACAAGAAAAGCGTACGGTTTGAGAGAAAATTCGAACCAAAAACAAACACAAAACTAAACAAATCACTCCAGGGCTCTTGATACCAATTGAAGACAATCTAGTAACATACATGTAAAGGGAAAGAGAGGTGATTTTAGTGAGAGAGTGGTTGGATGAACACTTTAGAGAGAGAAAGTAAACATAAGAGAAAAATGCATTAATGTGTGAAACAAAATGAACAACCAACCACCTCTCTAAGGCATGGAGATGTGTTTATATACTTACAATGGCCGGCTATGGATGAGCTTATGGGCTTTGTCCATAGGCTTTTTCCTAAGCTAACTATGTAAGTTTCCAAATATTACTTAACGAACTAACGATCGTTATCTATGGAGTGGCCGACACTTTCCTAGGAATTTCGTATTCCTAACAGGATTGAATTACGTTGCAAGACCTTCTTGGCTTTTCTTCTCTTCTAAAATTCAAACCTAGTGGTTAATGCCTTCTTCTCAGTCTTCGGTATATATTTTTTGCACACTAAAATTCGTTTTTAGGGTTGGTATTTATAGGTTCTGGGATTTGGTCGATACGTTGTAGTAAAGGAGTTTAATATGGCGTATTAGGGTTCCTTAGCGTGGACTCTATGATTATTATATTCCAGAATATTCCATGACTTACAATCCAATACGTCGTATGGACTACTTATGGATATGGCGCATTAATCTTCTCTTCGTGGATGTTGAGTGAAGTATAAAGCACTGATACGTTGTATCTTCCTTGATGGATACAGTGTATTAGTTGTCAGAACAATAGTCTTTATAATTTCTTCTTTTTAGCTCCAAAATACTTGTCCTTTTGATTATCTTTCACTCTTTGCTCGATAATTACAACAAATAACTAATATAGGCCATTAAGTATCAATTCATGCATAAATTATGTGAAATGAGCAATATATTAGGGATAAATGATGCTATAAAATAGACGTTATTTGATGTCATCATACTAGTACTACTCCAATTATTGCAAAAATTGATAAAATAGAATGGCTTATTATTGATGGGAAGGTTACCCTTGTGGATGATGAAGGTAAACCGTTGATTACAACATTTGAAAAACTATTGTTTCAAAATAAAGACATTGTTTTAGAACAACTTAAGATAATGTTTTTGAAAATACAAGGAAACACAAGTGTAGTATTTCACCCAAATCTTTCACACGCAGGACTCCTCCAGCCATCGGTGCCTTCACCCTTGGTTACCTGGGATTAAAAACATGTTTAAAACTCAACACAATGGTGAGTGAAATTTCATAGAGTTTAAAATATTTAATAAGCAATAATCTTTGAACACATAATTAGTTCTCGGGAAAAAACAAAGCAACGAATGAATGTATAGCAACTTCTTTTCTTTCACACAATAAGCTCATGACACCGAACGTTAACAGTACATAAGGCATTTCATATGTTTGTGTGCCCCAAAACAAGGTATTATTTTCATATTACTACTACTTTCCAAAATACAAATTGTCTGTTTGACTGGGTGGTTACAAGGATTCAGACCCGGACAGGGTTGTCAAAACCAAAATAGATCTATTTATTGATAGCGTGTTCTCCTTACAAGGCAATTAACGATTCCATGTAATAAGGGATTAGACAATAACTATTATGCAGATATAATTCTGTAATCGGGTCCAGCATACCTTAAAAAATCATATGTGTAATCAATTTTTTAAATACAACACAGCATCCCCCTCGCGGGTTTTTAAACAATTGAAGATTTGAATGCAAGGCTTTGAACTCACCTTAAGCAAAAGATCCAATTCAACAAGGCATATGCTTCATGTCTAACCGCGACCTATATAATACATATTTTGCGGTTCCGTGACTATAAAGTTTTTTTTTTTAAAAAAAAAAAAAATTTTAAAAATCATATAACACATACTTGCATTTATATATAAATAGAGTTATATATATATATTAATTTATATATATATACTATTTATATATATTTATATATATATATATATTACGTATATAACAATTCATATACTACAATCTCTACAAATGCGACGCAAAACAATGCTCTTTGACGTAACTTAACATTTTTACAATTTTCATAAAGTTTCCATTTTTAAGAATGTTACCGAAGTAAGGATAATATAATCTGATCTTCATATTTCGGTTATCAATTGACTAGCATTACGACCTTTGCTCATTTTAGACTATATTCAAAAGTTTACTTAAGTTTGACTTTCAAAAGTCAAACTTCGTAGTTGACTTTTTACCCAAAAAATACTCAAACTTGACTCGGCCGTAAAACGTTCGTTATTAAGAGTTACGTGACGATCCACCTATCAAAATGGAGCTTAAGGCGAACACTATCACTTAAAATAATCAAAAATAACTTTTAAAAATTTCTTGACTCGCTACGGTTATGTCAAAATTTCTGCTCAAACTTGGTCAACACAAAACCTATGAAAATGACATTTTCGACATAATCCGACTATCAAAATACGCTTAACTAGTTTATATAATTATACCAAAACCATCAAACTTTGGTCAATAACCAAACACACTTTCAATAATTTCAACACTTGAATCTTATAGCAATAACCATATAACACACAATATAACTAAATTAATCAATACATAAACATAACTAGATGCTCACAATGCTTTCAAGAAAATCAAACTATGGTTTCCTCTTGCTTCTTGAAATCGGACGAAACCCAACAACCCAAAACAAAACCTTTTTCAATCAACCAACTTGTTAATAACAACAATCTAGCTATACTAAACACCCCTTTATACACGAAAATCACATGAACCAACCAAAAATCCAACTTCTTCAAATCTTATTGCATGTGAGGTTTTAATAGTGAGTTTTGTAGCTCTTGAAACAAGGATTAATAATATGTAATTTGATTGTAATGCATGTCGGAGATTTGACGGGAAATGGGTGTTTGTTTGTTGGCCGGTCGTGGACTAGGAGAGAAAGGGAGGAGAGATCAATTTTCATAAAAGTGTTATATGTGTGCATATGGGTCCTATATATAGAAAACAAGTTTAGCAATTTGGCAATTTAGGCCCCTCCATCCTTAAGTCCTTTTAAAACTAGTACAAAGTGTTTCTTTTTTAAATAGAATCGGCCAAAGACTCGGGTCACACCACGTTAATAAATATTTTAAATCCGTCCCACTAATTTTTCTTTAAAAGGTTTAATAAAATGTTAAACCTCGTAAAACACGACTTTTAAACATGGTTTTTACAAAAACTCGGGGAAACGTCAAAAAATATAAAAATAACATACTCACGCTCTCGGAGCAACAATATAAATTTTTCAGACTTTCTTAGACGCTAAAAACAAATAGAAACTCAATCATGGCATGAAATTACCCTATAAATGGAAATTCTCATCAAACCTTACATAACATAAACGACTATAATTAGCTACGTAGCAAAGTAATTATCGTAGCTCGGGATAAACGTTGACCTGAAACTCGGGTTGTTACATTTTCAAAATCATTAAAGCCCAAAGGTTGAGCAACGTAAACCTCTTTGTTTATAAAACCGTTTATAAAAGCACTTTTTACGTCTATTTGATATAATTTAAAATCATTTGCATAAGCAATAGCAAGAAGTATTCTATTTGACTGTAACCTAGCTACCGGAGCATATGTTTCATCATAATCTATACCTTCTTGTTGATTATATCATTGTGCCACTAACCTAGCCTTATTTCTAGACACTATTCCATTTTCATATAACTTATTCCTAAAGACCCATCTAGTTCCTATGACGGATTGACTTATGGGTAAGGGGACTAAATCTCATACATCATTAGCTACAAATTGATTTAATTCTTCTTGCATAGCTACAACCTAACTTTTATCTTTTAATGCCTCATTGACATCTTTGAGTTCTATGGTGGATACAAAACAAAAAAAAATTACTATGATTTTGAGCTTTTAATCTTAAGATTCTTTGATTAAGATTTCCTATGACTTGATCTAGTGGATGATTCTTTGACTCCTTAATGTTAACGACTTCGTCAACTTCTAATGACTCATCTTCTTCTTCATTATTATTATTTATTACTTTGGTGTAATTTTCTATAGCTTCTTCTTCACCAACATCATCATCAACCAATGGTGATAACTTGGTAGGAGGAGGACTTTCATCGAATGTCACGTTGAGTGATTCTTTGACTTTTATTGTATGTTTATTTAAAACACCTTCGTATGACTTTGGGTCAAACTTAGTTAGATAGTCTTTAGTATTTAAAATGAATCATTTGCTTCCAAATACCTTAAAGTATTCTAAAGAACGTTTCCCGCCTCTAAATATTTCATAAGGGTTTTTTCCTGGTATTGGTCAAATTAATATTCTAATAAGAATGTAAGTTGATGTGTCAACGGCATTACACCAATACTTTTGTAGAATAGATTGTTCGTTCAACATAGTCCTAGACATCTCTTGTAGAGTTCCATTCTTTCTTTCTACTACACTATTTGATTGTGGAGTACGTGGAGCCGAGAAATTATGAGTAATCCCATGTGCATCACAATAAGCTCTGAATTGTACTTCGTTATCAAATTCCCAACCATGATCCGTTCGAATAGCTACAATAGAACTACCTAGTTGGTTTTGAATACTTAATATTTCAAATTTCTCAAAAGCTTCATTTTTGGTTTTTAGAAATCTAGTCCACGTGTATCTAGAATAATCATCTACTACTACTAAGGTGTATAAATTACCTCCATAAATGTTTATCATATTTTAGTTTAGGAAAATTTCTAACTAATTCCTTAGATGCCAAAGATTGAATTAACCTCATGTTAGCATGACCAAGTCTCCTATGCCATAAGGTAGAATTATCCACTACCGTGGTAAGACATAATTTGTCTTGAGACTTATTTCCTAGTTTCATTACGTATAAACCATTTTTCCTAATTCTGTTTCCTATAATTTTACCATCTTTAATTATTTCACTACGTTCTTCCGTAAATAAAACACTACGCTTATTATCGTAAATTTGACCGACACTAAGTAAATTAAACGTTAAGTTATCTACGTGTTCTACGTTTGATATAATTAGTGAGTTATTTGAGATCGTACCTTTGCCTATGATTTTTCCTTTGAAATTACTTCCATAGTGTTGGGATTTAAAAGACTTCAAGGATTCTTAGAAGTTACTACTGCCAGGTACATAATGGAAATTGTGCTAAGTAGTTAGTACTGGTAGTATAATGTTACTACTGCTAGTTACTACTGTTAGTATAATTTAGTACTGATAGCATAAAGTTACTGCTGTTAGTTGAAGTTAAGACTGTTCATATAATATGCCAAATGACTTTTGACCTACCGGTGTCTGACCAAGACACTAAATGAGATTCGACATGGTATATATCCGTTGTCCGGCAAACCGGCACAGAGAGTGCTACTCACCCGGATAGGGATAATTAGTCCTAATAGATCTATTTATAACACTCGCGCTCCCTCAACCGGTCCTCCAGTCAAGAAATTAACAGTTCATGATAGTTCGGGCATTGAGTGGTCTAATCGCTACTTAGGCAACACGTAAACA
>BQNB010082128.1:4275-29419 GCA_026074375.1 Tanacetum coccineum | reverse complement strand
AGGAATCAAAAAGGACTGCCGCTTGGCCTTACTACCCCTGAATCTACCAATTCCTTGATCATAGCTTCAATAGTATCCTTCTGAGTGGAAGGATATCTGCAAGGTCTTATATTGATGGACACATTATCTGTTTTGAAAGAAATTTGGTGATCAAAACTTTTGTGTGGAGGGAGTTCCTTGGGCATGGTGAAGACATCTGCATATTCTTTAAGAAGTTGGTTCATTTCCTCATTCATGTGACTGCCTTGATCATCGTTGTAGTGCATTAGATGTAAGGTAGCAGATTGCTCAACACAACACAAAGAAGAGACTTGCACATTTACAGTTTGAGAAACCAACTTTGACAACTTCTTACCAGTTAACCAAGCTAGTTCAGCTTGATAAGTACCCCTTAAGACCACCTTTTGTCCTTCATAGTCAAATTGCATTCTTAGTTCCTTGAAGTTCCATTGGATGGTTCCCAATGTAGACAACCATTAAACCCAAATAACTAACTCACAACCTCCCAAGGGAAAAAGCATAACATCTGTCTCAAACAATACCCCTTGAATTTTCCACTGAAAGTCTTTTACCATATGCTGACTAACTATTATATTGCCATCACCCTTAGTAACTTGCAGTGGACAAGTACTCCTGATTAGGGGTGAGTACGGTCCAAGGACCGGACCGAAGTACGTTTGGTCCGATCCGGTATGCTCACCCCTACTCCTGATCCTACGCCCCATCTTTTTGGCAGTGTAAAGATCCAAAAAATTATGAGTGCTCCTTGAATCCATTAAGATATGCAAGATCTGCTTCAACACATGACCTTTCGCTCTCATGGTGTTGTGAGTAGGCACTCCTGATAAAGCATTGAGTGAAATATGAGGTGTATCTGACAATTCATACTCAATCATATCAGATTCATCTTCTTCCAAACACTTTTCTCCTTCCAACCCTTTGATTTCCAAAGCAAACATTTGCCCCTCACACTTATGTCCGGGCACATATTTCTTATCACAATAAAAACACAAGTTTTTGGCTCTCTTTTCAGCAAATTATTTTTGACTTAACAACTTCTTTTACCCTGATGTTTCACTAGAAGAATACTTGTTCACAGTCTGAGTGTTTGGGACAGGCAAAGCCAAAGTAGCAGTGGTATTCTTAGGGACATAACTGGTGTTTTTATTAACATTCCAATTGCTAGCAGATCTAGAAGTAGGCAACAATGGAGTGTTCCTTTGTTTAATCACAGCCTAGCCACTTGCAAACTTGCGAAACTAAATGCATCTGACAAAGATTTAGGCTTAAACATCCTTACATTTAATTCAATAGCAGCATGCAATCCAACAATAAACATGCTAATTGACTGAGATTCAGTGATATCAACAAGATTAAGCAATCTCTCAAATTACTTTGATACTCCTTCATTGAAGTTTCATACCTGATATTCTTCAATTCAGTCATTGGATCCTCATTAACAGATCCAAACCGTTTTAAAACAGCTTCTTCATACACATTTCAACTAACAGTCTCCCCATGATTCCTTATAAACTGCAGATGAAGGGTATTTATAGACAATGATATTGGCGGGAAAGTTAGTTGGGAATAGTTGTTGGCGCGTGTGTGAGTTTGAACGAGTCACGTGCATGGCACGTGTGACTCTGTTTGGCTCATTACAGCAATATTGTTGTTTGAAAAAAATAAAATAAAAATGATGAATTTTAAATGTGTAAGTTAGAGCAAATTAGTGAGTTTGTTTTTGAATAAGTTTGTCGGTCGTTTGTTAAATGATTTTTTTTTATCTTTTTAAAGAAGGGCAAATCGCATAAAAAGGTACCCATCTTAGGCTCAATGTCAATTAAAGGTACTCATCTTTTTTTTTTCTCAATTTAAGGTATCGATCTTTGTTTTTGTTGCAACGTTAGGCAATTAACATGTTTTTCGGTTACATTTTTAACGATCGTTATTTTATTATTGCATTGTTAGTCCTTTATATGATTTTGTTAAAAAAAATATTTTCTAGATCTAACCCGTCCAAAACGACCCTCTATATCACATTTTCACGACTCGGGTTCTAAAGAGATTTTATGCGAAACGACGTTTCGGACAACTTTTTAGTTTTAACCGAGACCTGAATCTCAACAGAAAATGACCAAAATGCCCTTACGGGATTCTGCTGGAACTTATATAATATGACTTTCGGTTTTGACCCGCTATCATGCGATTTTAAAACTTATACACGTTTTATACACACATTTTTTTATCGTGTTTTTATACACATTTTTTTACACGTTTTGATACATAGTTTTATACATGTTTTTATACACACATTTTTATGCACATTTTTATACACACGTTTTTATACACACATTTCTATACACGATTTTCTACATGCTTTTATCCACGATTTTATACATACATTTTTATACACATTTTTACAAACACATTTTTATGCACTTTTTTTTAAAACGTGGATAAAATTGTGTGTAAAAACGTGTATAAAAATATGTTTTTAAAAATGTATGTAAAAACGTGTATAAAAATATGTGTATAAAAATGTAATAAGCTGGCAGATTTGAAAACATCCGATTTGAGCACTGTCGAGTCCGTTATAGCCTTCCGGCGAAACATGAAAGTTGTTCGGAATGACATTTTACTTTGCCGCGAGGTTTGTTAGTTTTAAAATCGCATGATAGCGGGTCAAAACCGAAAGTCAAATTTCTGCGTTTTATTAAAAATATAATAAGTTGTTGAGATTCAGGTCTCGGTTAAAACTAAAAAGTTGTCTGAAACGTCGTTTCGCATAAAATCTCTTTAGAACCCGAGTCTTGAAAATGTGATATAGAGGGTCGTTTTGGACGGGACAGATCTAGAAAATATTTTTTTTTAACAAAATCATATAAAGGACTAACGATGCAATAATAAAATAACGATCGTTAGAAATATAACCGAAAAACATGTTAATTGCCTAACGTTGCAACAAAAACAAATATCGATACCTTAAATTGAGAAAAAAAAAAGATGAGTACCTTTAATTGACATTGAGCCTAAGATGGATACCTTTTTATGCGATTTGCCCTTATCTTTATCTTCACCCACCACAACCATCTTCCACTACCACCGTCTTCGGCCCCGTAAAAAAATCCAAAATCAACACCCAAAAACGCTAAATTAGAACTCACAATCCACAAACACTGATCATTTATCTTTCAAATTTAATTAAAGTCAGCCACCACTTTTATTGATGAATTAATCTTTCATTTCGCTAACAAACCCTTAGCTTAAATATATGGGTTTTTCTAACATGTGTCCCAGGGACACATGTTAAGGTGAGGACACAGGCTGTGTGTCACAGATTGGCCAACAATTATTGTTATTAATCATTATCAAGCCCCACAAATAACTGCTGGCCAATCAGGCTGTGACACACAGCCTGATGTCCCCACCTTAACATGTGCCCTTAGAGCACATGTTAGAAAAACCCTAAATATATTACCCTTGCCATTCGCCAACAACAACAACTAGATACACATAAAAAACAATCGGTTTGATAATAAATCAGGAAAAAAATCTGTTTTTTTTCAATATCCAACAAAGTTAAAATCCCCTGCACTAAAAAGTTAAAGACTAAAAAAATCCCCTGAACATTATGAACTTTTTTCGGTGTGTATCTATCTTCCTCAATCCTCAGCTTTTTCCAACTTCGATAACAATCTTCGACCATTTCCGACTATATTGTTTTTCTTTTTCTTCTTTCTTGATCCAAGGTATTCCCCCATATAGCACTTGCTATTTCCTTCTTTTTAAACAACCACTGTAACCATTGGATTTAGTTTTGTGATGGGGTCATAATTTATTGTGGGTTTCTACTAAAGTGATTTGGTTTTATGAGGGATTATAACTTTTAGATTTAAGGTTGATCGGAGTAGTTTAATATGCAGGGATGGTGTTTCTGGTCGAGAATAAATGGCAGGTGGTGGTCGGGATATGGAATGAAGGAGATCACAGTGTTAGATATGGGGTTGAACTTTGAAGATAAGATGATGACAGAGGGTGTGTGAGAAGAGAGAGGTAGGTGGGTTTTATTATTATTTCTTTATTTGTTAAATTTTAAAAGAAAAAGAAAAAAATTATATCAAAGTTACCATTATACCCTCGTTTGGATATCCAGTGGGGTAACTTAACAACTGTTAACGAGGTCTATTAGAAGGAGGGACTAACGACAGAAAACGTTTCCTACTTAAGGACGAACGGTGCATTTTTTTGGTCAAAGGACTATAGGCTGCGGTCAACGCAAACCACAAGGACGAACGGTGTAGTTTACTCTCGTAATAATTTGCAGAACATGATAACGGACTTCAGTTCCAATTTCATCAAAATTCCACAATCTAAACGCCCCATAAGGGACTTTACAACCACGAGTAACGAGCACACATATAACTATTTCAACCAAACATAATGTGAAGAGCATTAAGGAATTAAAATATAGCTGTCACAAGTCGAAAATAAATAAGCCACAATGAGAAATAACTAGTAAATGCAGAGTATCCTAGTCAAAATATAATCCTTACAATGAGTTGAATTCAAAATATTCAGAGTTACAACTTCTGATAAACATATTTCGCATCAATACTTCATTGCTTACTCATGATATTTAGCAACATTCCATGGATGCCACGTCTCTGCCCTCTATTGCATGTACCTACATGTTCAAAATGTAAAATACATATTAATCAGTAAGCTTGGTAGCAAGTGGAGCAATAGCTTTTTACAACATTTGTAACAAACTTGTTAAACAAAAAATCAACAACAATACACAGAACTTGTAGGTGCTTCTACATTAATTGTATTTCTTTTTACCTTAGCTACTTGTTTTTACCCTCGAAAGGTAAGAGTTTAACCCTCAAAGAGTGATTGAGTGGATGAAACAATCCAAATTATTAAACCTCGTAGGCAAGATGACAATCTCATACCTTCTGTGGTCAGATTAACCTTTTAAACCTCATAAGCAGGTTTCACAGTAAGTATCATTATAAATTGGGTCACATAGGTCCACCAGTGTATATATATACGACAAAAATGTCTTTTGCTTATGCACTTTGTAACGCAGGTCAGTGTATCCCTATTGTTTTATAAATTTGGTCATGTCTTCCATTGGTCCGGTCTGCTTTCTGTATTTATTCAGTTGAGTTTGTTTACTTTTAAAGTTTTAACGGTCTGAATAGTCTGATTTCCTAAATTACCATTAGAATTTTGCTAGCAGATAACAATAAAGACACAAAGCATCTTTACGCATGGATACATATATGTAATGAAGTCGTGGGGTCGTTCTTTAAACTGATACCGGCAAAGATGCATAATATAGGCAAATCAAATCGGTCAGATAAGGTACCAGACACTCCTTCAGTAGCCCACTTAATTGATTCCAATTATAGGCCGCAATTATGACATATTTACTTAACAGTGAGTCAAACTGGCCAAAATTGGTTAAATAACAAAATTTAGCTAAAAGAAACGGGTCAAATTGAATATCTCCAGAAACAGTCTTTAATAAATATCACAGGTATAAAAAGAAAAGTTGATGATTCTTAAACATAATGTGGTTCGGCTCAACCCAGTCTGGCAACCTGGCCTCGTTAATTGCCCCACCTGTTTTGGCACTAATTCTGTTGCACTCGGAAATGTAAAAAGAAAAGATGGAGTAGTTATAGCGTCTGTGTCTAGAATTATGACGGATTTATTAGGGCATATTGGTCACGATATTTCTAGAACTACTGCAATTGTGACCAATAAATCTGTTGAATTCTTGGCTATTAAACATTTTAGCAGCTTTTACGTCTCAGTTACTACTATTTCCTTGTTACAAAGAGGAGGTAAGAATCAGCTTCTATCCATAATTCTTGCGACATATTGGTTAAGCTACGTATGTGCATGTATGTATTTGTTTCATCCTTTAAATTGATTCGGATGCTATTAGACAGAAATTTCTGTTTGGGCTCAAGCCATTAGAAATGACGACATGAAATGGCTTATGAGTGGGCCTAACAATACGATAACAATGACTTTATAAGGGTTTATGTATAGGCCTAGCCACTAAAAAGACCATACAGAATATAAACAAGTGTAGTGATCCAACATGAATTCTGAACTAGAATTCCATGTTCCTAGTTAACAGTTCCGAAATGTGTCATTAAATCATAACATTGATAAATCTTATACATACGCAAGTAGAGTTGATACCAACAATGTCATAATATATAAAAGAGCACGATAAGGTACGGAAATCATAACAGCACAACGTAAGTCGTAAGATATGGAAATCAAACCTGAAACAGTTCACAGAATCAGACACCAGAAAAAGATGCAATAAACTGAAAGATTTCAGAAGAGCCCCATGGTTCTATATAATGACACAGCATATGAATAGTCTCTGACACGAATTTGTATTGTAGAACCATTTCATCTATTATAATCACCATGAACGAATCCTGTTCTTTTTCTTCCAAAACAATACTCAACACATTAGAATCACCCCATTTTATGGGCATCCGCGGGGTTTTGGATAATGGCAGCATAGCTTCATTAAGAATAACAACGTATTTCAACGACCATTCAGAATACCCATTCCTCTTCTCGTAAATATTATAATGTGGGGAATCAAAACCGTTCCAACAAGGAAGAAGCAAACAACCACGAGATTCAAACAACTGGGGAACACAAGGCTCGTACCCACCCACGGTTGCAGGGGTTGGTGCCATTGTTAAAACCGGAAGCTTTTCAATATCTAACTTGAAATGCATAAACTGGTTATTCGCAATATTCAGCCAATGAATGGCACCATTCCAATAGATACCATCTTGAAAACCTCTAAAAATGTCAAATGAAAATGGATCACCACAAACACTCAAACTGCAGGTTTCCGAAGAATAAATCTCTATTTGAATAGAAAATCGAATTTCATCATTGCCATCTTCTTCTTCTATCCATACAGCTTGAATGATTTTGTAGTGAGGTAATTTCGTAGGATCAAAAGCCATTTTAACACCACCAATGTCAGAATATGGATCGAAAGACAATTTAATAGAATCTGGAAGCACCTTAAACATCTTAAGACAAGGATTGTATACATAAAACTCATCAGTAGTCCTCATATAACATAGAAGCAAACCGTTGCATGACTGGATGATTAACAAATTCTTATCCACCTCAGTAAAAGATTGTATGCTAGCAGAAACATTAACATCGAACGGCACAAAATCATATCCAAAGAACCTTTCACCCATCCCCGCGAGAAAAAGACCAGAAGGAGAATCAACCTTGGGGGTTTTCCTCCGACGCTTAAGGAACTTAGTGTCTGTGATGAGAGACAACCAGCGTTTGGATACAGGCTTAGCCATATGAAGTGAAGTTATTGGTAAGTTAAGTAAGATTTCAATCAACAGGTCGTCATTCGAACGGATGGAACATCATCATCATCAATCCGAGCTACTTCTGACCGCACCATGATGATGCCAAATTCAGTTACCACTTGGATTCAAATCAACGTGCACCTAACATTTATACAAGTTTGAAAAGGTTAGCGGCGATTTGATGAATAAGCAGTTATGCCAAACACCCCTTTAGGATATGAAAACTTATTCTTAAAGCAAAACAGATCTCTAATCTCCCTTTTTAAGAAAAAATAGATTAAACCTATGACTAAGAAGACTAAATAAGCAAAAATTCTAATCTAATAAGCCCTAGAAAAAAAAACTCAAACCTACATACTAATTGCTTATGACAGCAGTACTAATTACTATGAAAGCAGTTTTAACTAATTAAGAAAGAGATTTTTGCAAAATTTTAAGCTAAAGTCATATTAAGCTACTTAAAAACAGATTAAGCATAAAATAAGAAACAATAAGCAAATAAGCAGTAAAATAAGCAGATAAACAATAAGCATGTAAAGTAAGCTAAAAAGAATAAAAATGAAGTGTACCTTAATCCCTTGCTCAAAACAAAAAAACTGACAAAAACATAAAAAAAAGAAGACAACCGTAAAAAAACTTACCAAAACGTAATAAACTGATGGAACGTAAAAACTTACGCAAACGTTTGAAAAAAACTGACAAAAACGTAAACAAAAAAACAGACGGAAAAATGGTACACACCCTCCCAACCCCCATACTAGCCCCCCCCCCGCCCCACCCCCAACCCCCAAACGGTACAACAACCTAAAAAACCGACCGCAACGTAAAAAAAACTGACGCAAACGTAAAAAAATGACATGAACATAAAAAAACCTAAAGAAAACGTAAAAAAAAAGTGACAAAAACGTAAAATAACTGACGAAAACGTAAAAAACTGACGAAAACGTAAAAAAAATAGACGAAAACGTAAAAAACTGACGAAAACGTAAAAATACTGACGAAAACGTATAAAACTGACGAAAACGTAAAATAACTGACGAAAACGTAAAATAACTGACCAAAACGTAAAAAAAAACAGACGAAAACGTAAAAAACACTAGTAAAAAGATAAAGAAACAAAAATG
Source organism: Tanacetum coccineum (assembly GCA_026074375.1). NCBI lineage: Eukaryota > Viridiplantae > Streptophyta > Magnoliopsida > Asterales > Asteraceae > Tanacetum > Tanacetum coccineum. The sequence goes on along the minus strand of BQNB010082128.1, from coordinate 20,904 downwards.
AAAGAAGTACTTCAAGAGAAAAAAAAAACAAATGGCCTTCTTCTTTGCAGATGAAGAGCTTAGATGCACCTCTTCTGCAGACATGGTTTGCAGATGAAGAGGTAAAACCTCTGAAAAAACAAACGAAACCTAAATCTCTATTTGAATAGAACATCGAATTTCATCATTGCCATCTTCTTCTTCTATCCATACAGCTTGAATGATTTTGTAGTGAGGTAATTTCGTAGGATCAAAAGCCATTTTAACACCACCAATGTCAGAATATGGATCGAAAGACAATTTAATAGAATCTGGAAGCACCTTAAACATCTTAAGACAAGGATTGTATACATAAAACTCATCAGTAGTCCACATATAACATAGAAGCAAACCGTTGCATGACTGGATGATTAACAAATTCTTATCCGCCTCAGTAAAAGATTGTATGCTAGTCGAAACATTAACATCGAAAGGCACAAAATCATATCCAAAGAACCTTTCACCCATCCGCGCGAGAAAAAGACCAGAAGGAGAATCAACCTTGAGGGGTTTCCTCCGACGCTTAAGGAACTTAGTGTATGTGATGAGAGACAACCAGCGTTTGGATACAGGCTTAGCCATATAAAGTTAAGTTATTGGTAACTTAAGTAAGATTTCAATCAACAGGTCGTCATTCGACATGACTGCGCGAACGGATGGAACATCATCATCATCAATCCGAGCTACTTCTGACCGCACCATGATGATGCCAAATTCAGTTACCACTTGGATTCAAATCAACGTGCACCTAACATGACGCAGAACGAAAGCGTGCTATAAACCCTAACTAGGGTTTAAGACGAATCACAAAGGGATAAAGACTTAAAGTCTTGAAATTTTATTGATAATTGAATATTGAATGACTAAACAATTAACCCAAGCCCTATATTTATAGGAGAACTAAACTTGAGGAAAAAGATAACCAGGATTCTCTAGAATCAACAAAATAAGGAAACAAAATAAAAGTCAATAATAAAAATATGAAAACCATATTTTATTATTAATAAAAGTCAATAATCAAAATATGGAAACCATATTTTGTTATTAATTTGTTATTATCTTGCCACGCTCTAGGTGCTCCATATATTCCTCGGCAAGCTCATTAATCGTGTCCTCATCATTCCCCCTCTCTTTAGAAGAACTCGTCCTCGAGTGCTTACCCTTATTCACGTCCTCGGAGTGAAACTCATAAATATCCGACACATTAAAAGTCTTCGAAATACTCATAGTATTTGGCAAGTCCACTACATAAGCATTGTCATTAATCTTTCGAAGTATTTTGTACGGACCGTATTTCTTTGGCTCTAGCTTGCTATAAGTTCCAACCGGAAAACGTTCTTTGCGAAGAAACACCATTACCTCATCTCCTACTTGGAACAACTTCTTCCGACGATGCTTATCCGCTGCAAATTTGTACTTAGCATTTGCTTCGGTAATGTTGGCTCGCACAACCTCATGAGTAGCTTGAACTTCTTCCACCATCCTATTTGCTTGAATATTCTTCTTCCCCGGTAAATCAACTAAATCCACCACGTGCCTTGGAGAAGTCTTGTACACAACCTCAAATGGTGAAAATCCCGTGAAACTATGAACCGCACTATTATAAGCAAATTCAGCTTGTGCCAACGACACATCCCAAAGTTTAGGCTTTTCCCCACACAAGCAATGTATCATATTTCCCAATGTGCGATTAACAACTTTAGTTTGGCCATCCGTTTGAGGATAAGCGATACTACTAAAATTCAAAGATGTACCCAATCGTCTCTAAAGTGTCAACCAAAACTGAGCAAGAAACTTACTATCGCGATCCGAAGTAATGGACTTTGGAACTCCATGTAAACGAACCACCTCTTGAAAGAACAACACTCAGAATTTGTGCCGCATTTGAAGTCTTCTTACATGGAATGAAATGCGCCATCTTGGAAAACCTGTCAACAACAACAAACACAAATCGACTCCCCGTTGAGTGCGAGGAAGCCCAAGCACAAAATCCATCGAAACATCGTCCCAAGGACTCTCAGGTACGGGAAATGGCATATAAAGACTTGTACATTGTGCTTTACCCTTTCCTTCTTGACAAGCGACACGTCTCTTTACGAAAGCTCTAACATCCCTTTTTAATTGAGGCCAATAAAATCGACTTTCTACACTAGCAATGGTCTTATCTCGGCCTAAATAAGCACTCAATCCCCCCGCATGTGCCTCCTTAATCAATTGAATCCTAAGGGAAGTTTTAGGAATACATAAACGATTACCTTTAAACAAATAACCTAGAATAAACTCACCCCGATGTTGCTTGGTTTCGAGCTCCATCCAAATGTTACCAAAATCTTCATCACTTGCGTACAACTCCTTAATTGCGTACAACTAATGGACACCAATAAAGTGGTCTTTCTACTCAAATCAATTTGGTGTTGAATATTCCTCAATGGTGGCAAAGCGTCTAGTGTATCATCTGTCACAATCTTACCAAATTCAGCTAGTAATGGTTTAATTACCGCCGTTATTGCATTCTCCATGGTATCATTAATTCCTTTCATAACTAAAGCATAAGAAACTCCCGTCTCCTTCCTTTCAGCTTGAAAATCCTTTGGTGAAGCCACCAAAGTTGCCAAAGTCTTGTTCTCTAATTTCGTCTTAGGAGAAACGACACTTAAAGATAACATAGCAATATTTTTTCCGCACCATTTAAACAAATACATATTTGATTTACCTTGGTGTGTAGAGTCCACATCACGTTGCCTTAGTCTTCCTAACAATACATGGTATGTCTCCATATCAACAACATCGCAAGCAACCAACTCATTGTTATGCTTCCTCATAGCAAAAGTAACCTTACAAATCTCTGTCAGCTTAAGTTCCATCCCTTTCTTGATCCGCCCAATCTGATAAGGACTGGGATGGGGTTCGGTTGGAAGCTTAAAAGCTTTAACCAAAGCCTTAGACACTAGATTTTCGCAACTCCCTCCATCAATGATCATATAACAAATCTTTTCCTTAACCAAGCATTTAGTTTGAAATATTTTATTTCTTTGCGAAGAGCCATTAACCTTAGGCGAACAAAAAGTTCGTTGAATGACATATGTAACTTGTTTCGCCTCTCCGTCCAAAGGCTCGGCATACTCTAACTCGTCTTCTTCTTGAAACACATTCGCCACTTTATTATTTCTAACCTCGGGAAATGTCTTAGGTGAAGACCAATCCCGAACCGCATTGACCTTGGTTTCGTCAACATTGATTCCCCTCACTTGGAAAGAACTCGCCCTTTAGTTCTCATTATTAAGGGCTTCATCCACCTCGAAAACGTTCTTACGATGAACCTTATCTTCAATAGATTTGCGCTTCACATCCACTCGAAAACCTTTATATTTTTTAATACGTCTACCATACTCCCAACGATCAATCCATGACCCAAAACATTGGGTTGTGTGCTCTCTATCAACGACCCTCAAGTTTTTAATTGTAATAAAAATAGCTTCTTTGTTTGCCATTGAAAACTTAATTTTTATTATTGAGGACACGATTAATGAGCTTGCCGATGAATATATGGAGCACCTAGAGCGTGGCAAGATAATAACAAATTAATAATAAAATATGGTTTCCATATTTTTATTATTGACTTTTATTTTGTTTCCTTATTTTGTTGATTCTAAAGAATCTTGGTTATCTTTTTCCTCAAGTTTAGTTCTCCTATAAATATAGGGCTTCATCCACCTCGAAAACCTTCTCACGATGAACCTTATCTTCAATAGATTTGCGCTTCACATCCACTCGAAAACCTTTATATTTTTTAATACGTCTACCATACTCCCAACGATCAATCCATGACCCAAAACAGCAGGTTGTGTGCTCCCTAGCAATGACCCTCAAGTTTTTAATTGTAATAAAAATAGCTTCTTTGTTTGCCATTGAAAACTTAATTTGATTTTTCATACTCATCCTTAAAATTAACCCATCACGAATGTTTAAATTATGGACGCATTCAAAATCCATTTTTAGCTCACAATTAAAACTCTTCACATCTTCATCATCATTAAAACCCGTAATTTCTTCACAAGTCTTCGAAGTACCAACTTTATTCGTTGTTTCAAACAATAAAATTAAAATTTTGTCATCATGTTGTTTATAATTTCGAAGGTCTTGGATTTTCTCAATGTGTTCATCAACAACCTCGGCCTTCACAATCTTTTCTTCAACCTTAACCTCGGGCTTTGGTAGTTGTGGTGTTACTTTGGGTGGAACCATAGCAATTCTCTTTCCTTCCCATGAGAAAAGGTAGAGATTCTTTTTTAAATCATACTTGCCATTAACCTCACATTGCCAAGGTCTTCCCAATAATATATGGCACTTATCTATATCACCTACAATACAAAGTACTTCTATTTTATAAGACTTTCCTATGGTCACGGGAACCCTACAAACTTGGTAACCTTCAATTGGACAAATCTTCATTGGTAACTTTAGGAAATCTACCAATTTTCTTGAAACCAAATTATTTATGCTACAACCATCAATAATTAAAGAACATACCAAATTGTTGATTAGAATTTTCGAACGAAAAATCTTGGTTGTAGATACTCGATCCTCCTTCTTTTTCTCTTCCCATTCTTCAATTCTTCCATTGTTGAATGGGGATTGGTTGCTTGCACAATTGCCTCCAAAACCGCCTATGGTTGGACGAATTCTTCGACCTTCGTGTTTGCTACCCTCGCGAATCTTGTGGATTAATGCGCCACCTACAATCACGGATCATAGTTCTTGTAGCATGGTGTAACACCTGTCAAGTTCTGACATGGATTTGGTAAAACCATGATCCATGTACTCTCCAGACCATACCCCACCAACAGTATGGGTTTTTGAATCTTCTAAATCAGTCACCATCCAGGATACTAACAAGCTCTAGATACCAACTGACGCAGAACGGAAGCGTGCTATAAACCCTAACTAGGGTTCAAGACGAATCACAAAGGGATAAAGACTTAAAGTCTTGAAATTTTATTGATAACTAAATATTGAATGACTAAACAATTAACCCAAGCCCTATATTTATAGGAGAATTAAACTTGAGGAAAAAGATAACCAAGATTCTCTAGAATCAACAAAATAAGGAAACAAAATAAAAGTAAATAATAAAAATATGGAAATCATATTTTATTATTAATAAAAGTCAATAATCAAAATATGAAAAACATATTTTGTTATTAATTTGTTATTATCTTGCCTCGCTCTAGGTGCTCCATATATTCATCGAAAAGCTCATTAATTGCGTCCTCATCATAACATTTATACAAGTTTGAGAAGGTTAGCGGCGATTTGATGCTAAATTAATAAATTTAAACAATTAAAACAATACACAAACACGTGAGCAATTAATTCGAAAAATCAAACAAACAGTAATCATGTAGTCTATGAATACCAAAACTAGGGGGTGTTTGGGTAAGCTTATTTTTGGGGCATATTGCATCTAGATAAATCAAAACAGCTTAAGCTTATGGGCTAATATTAGCTACATTTGAGAAGCTCATTTGGTTGAGCTTATTTGAGGATGCTTCCTACATATCACAATTTCACAACTATAAGCTAATTCAAACACTAGACGCTTATTAGTTATTACTGTAGCTTATACGCTAACAAATGTAGAAAGGGATTAAGCTTACCGGTAGTGGTTCGTGAATAAGGCAAGAAGCAGGTCCGAATGATTTTCGAGATCTAGTGAAAGAATAAAACCTTAATTTCTATAATCATGTTTGATGACGTATAGTATGAACACCAAGCTTACTGGGCTTAGTTCATAATATACGCATATGGGCCCAGGCCCAATACAACAAATAACCGGACTACTAAGCCTGACAAGGGTCACGCTCCGGATATTCCAAAGACGCACGTGAGTATCTTCAAAGCCGCACCCGTTGCACCTCCGCGGACATACACTGACCGCGGAAGAATACTCGCGTCCGCAGACACGATTACACGTGGACCCTTGCCCGACAAGGGACCCACTCCGGCCACCAACAGTTACAAGCGAAATACTAGGAAACCCTAGTATTGGGCTTGCCTATAAATAGGGGTCATTTCACACCCCAAAAAGGTACATTCTGTCTAATCATTAATACACACATATACTCTGACATTCTCTGACAAACATGTATACTTACTCTCACGCCGGAGCTTAATCGCGGGGTCCGCCCTGCGGTAAGGCTAACGGTTTACTCTCATTTGTGCAGATTATCTCTTCATCACTTGGATTAGTGCAAGATCTACGTCATAACCCATTTATTGGCCCAGCCCAATAAATGTGACTGAACTCACTCTCACCCCATAAACATTTTTGTACCAACAAGTTGGCGCCATCCGTGGGACCGATATAACTGCGTTATTGAAAATACTCACCATGAGCAATCACGAACAACCTACCCTTAGCCATCCCAGGTCTGATGTGCGGAATACGATAGGGAAGGACAAACAAACCCCCCAGGGCTCCGCGAGAACTACATCCGCTGTAGATCTCGAAGAGTTCTGCGAAAAGTACTATGAGAAACTACTACCAATCATGGCAGATAAGTATGAGTATGAGCAGAGAAAGAAAGAAAAGCTAGAGGAAGTAAAAGCGAGGCTTAACTTTGGCGATACTCGGAAGAAGAGCACTAAGGCACACGAATCAGCGTATTCTGAGTCCAGGACAATATCGCCACGAAGACAGAGACGCTCTCGCAGCCTGCGCCACAATCCCAGCGTCTTCACTAGGTTGAGGCGTGAAAGATCAAGATCGCCACGGCATGAATACAAGAGAAAGGCAAGAAGAGAAAGCACCATGTTTAAGAGACTCGGAAGCAGAGGACGGAGCACGTCCACGCACTCCGATAGCCGTCAGGAAAGCTCAAGGTACACGGAAAATCACTCTGAAAGCGAAGACAGTGAAGGAGGGCACTGGAAGTCTAAATTACGAAGAAAAAAGTCCAGTGTCAAATATGATGATCTCTCCCAACCTTGGGTATGTGCCGAGACTGACCCGTTCACGTCTCGAATCCGTCACTTCGACTTCCTAAAAACGCGAATGCCAAGTCATGTAAAAACATACAACGGAAGCGAAGACCCTGAAGATCACTTGAAAATCTTCCAGGCAGCAGCAAAAACAGAGAGGTGGGCCATGCCAACATGGTGTCACATGTTTAATTCCACACTCACCGGAAATGCTCGGGTATGGTTTGATGATCTTCCCCCAGAATCAATAGACAGTTACAACGATCTAAGAGAAGCATTCCTGAAAAACTACCTCCAACAGAAAAAGTGCATCAGAGACCCAATAGTGATCCATAACATAAAACAGAGAGACGGAGAGTCCACTGAAGACTTCATACAAAGGTATAAGTCGGAAGTGGAAATGTTAAAGGAGCACCAAAATGCATGAGAATCTCCGGATTCATGCACAGAATCACAAATCCTGAACTTATCAAAAGATTTCATGAGAAAATTCCAAAAACAGTAGACGAAATGATGCAGGTGGCCACATCTTTTCTTCAAGGGCAAGAGGCGGCCTCAAACCAAGAAAAGAAAAAAGTCTCTCCGGCATGGAGACACCAGGAAGGGGGTCATAGGCAGAATTTCAAAAAAGAGGGAGGCTTCCGCAGCCAACATAAGCAAGAAAAAAGGCCGGACTGATTCACTCTTCTCACAAAAACCCCGAAGGAGATTCTGGCCTTAGAAAAAAGAAAATTCAAAACCCCACCTCCGATGACAACCCCGGTTGAAAAGCAAAATACAAACAAGTTTTGCGAGTTTCACAGAGAAGTGGGGCATAATATAGATGAATGCAACCATGTAAGGAAGCAAATTGAAGATATGCTCAAAGCTGGGAAACTGTCGCACATAATCCGGGAGCTGAAGCAAAGCAGCGGAAAAGAACAGCCGAAAAAGAAAGGTGAAACCTCTGGAAAACAGAAACCTCAGGCAATTTTAATGATTCAGTCACGAAAAAAGGCGGTAAGGCAGAAGATAACTCAAAGTTTCTCACCTGACCTCGAAATATCATTCCCGTCCCTGGGGAACGATGAGGGAGCAGAAGGCCCCCTAATAATAGAAGCAGAGGTTGGAGGGCATCAAGTGCACATCATGTGTATTGATGGAGGGTCATCATTCGAGATACTATATGAGCACTGCTTTAATCAACTCCGCCCGGAAGTAAGAAACCAAATGGTCCCGGCCGCAACTTCGCTAGTAGGATTCAGCGGTGAAATAAAATGGCCATTAGGACAAATAACACTTTTAGTAAAAGTTGGGGATGACGAACATTCAACATCAGCATAGATGAACTTCATGGTGGTGAGATCAACGTCTCCGTTTAATGGAATCATCGGAAGGCCGGGGTTGCGAAAAATGAAAGCAGTCCCATCAACAACGCACGGAATGATAAAGTTCCCAGTTATGGGAGGGACACTTACGCTAAGAAGCAGTAAAATCATTCCCATTGAATGTGCGATGATCTCCGGACCAGAAGACCAACCCCCTCCAGTGAACAGAGTAAAAGAAGAAAGGATTAAAGTGGCAATCAATCTGGAACACCCGGAACAGACAGTAATGATCGGTTCTGACCTTACAGAAAAAACCAGAAGTAAGCTGTGCAACCTACTTCAGCGGAGTTTGTATATATTCGCTTGGACCCCAACGGATATGACGGGAGTTCCAAGACAGGTAGCGGAACACAAGTTGAATGTACGAAAAGGTTGTCAACGGGTTAGGCAAAAGAAAAGAGGCCAAGCCGCGGAAAGGAATGTAGCAATCAATGACGAGGTTAGTAAGCTTGTGACAGCTGGGATAATGAGAGAGGTCCATTATCATGATTGGCTCTCTAACCCGGTGATGGAAAAGAAGAGTGACAACAGTTGGAGAATGTGTGTTGATTTTAAAGACCTCAATAAGGCATGTCCCAAGGACGGTTACCCTCTGCCGGAAATAGACTGGAAGGTCGAATCCTTATGTGGATTCCCCTTTAAATGCTTCTTGGACGCATACAAGGGGTATCACCAAATACAAATGGCGGAGGAAGATGAGGAAAAGACCGTGTTCATTACAAGTCAAGGCATCTTTTGCTACACAAAAATGCCTTTCGGTCTAAGGAACGCCGATGCTACTTATCAGCGGCTAGTGGACAAAACATTCCATGGACAAATCGGTAGAAACCTCGAGGTATATGTGGATGATTTGGTCATAAAAAGCCGCACGGAGGATGAAGTTGTCCGAGACATAGAAGAAACATTTAAGACGCTTAGAAAAATCAACATGAAACTGAACCCAAAAAAGTGCACATTTGGAGTTGAAGAAGAAATGTTCTTAGGATACCAGGTTAATACTAAAGGCATCAAGATATGCCCAGACAAGGTAGACGCCGTATTAAGCCTTCAATCACCTAAATGCTTGAAAGACGTGCATAAGTTAAATGGAAAATTGGCAAGCTTAAACAGGTTCTTAGCAAAGTCAGCGGAGAAATCATTACCATTTTTCAAAACTTAAAAAAAATGCACAAAGAAGAGTGACTTTCTATGGACGGAGGAAGCGGAAGCCACATTCAGATAAATGAAGGAGCATATAGCAAAGTTACCTATGCTCACCGCTCCAGAAGAACAAGAAGAACTCATCGTTTACCTGGCAGCATCTAAGGAAGCGGTTAGCGCCGTACTAATGACGGAAAGAGAAGCCAGGCAGATGCCGGTCTATTTTGTCAGTCGGGCGCTAAGGGGTCCGGAAGTAAACTACACCACCATGGAAAAATTGGTGCTAGCATTAGTACATGCAAGCAAAAGGATAAGAAGATACTTCCAAGCTCATCCAATCATAGTAATAACAGATCAACCCATCAAAAACATACTATCAAACCCAGAAGTTGCTGGTAGGATGCAAAAGTAGAGCATACAATTAGGAGAGTTTGGTATACATTATAGGCCAAGAGTATCTGTTAAAGGACAAGTACTGGCCGATTTTATCGTAGAAAGACCAGAGGAAGAAAGCCAGGACGATTCCGCAAAGGAAGAAGAACCGCTCCCGGCACAGTGGACCTTGTTCACGGACTGGTCATCTTGCGTTGACGGATGCGGAGCAGGAGTGATACTCACGGATCCAGAAGGAATTGAGTTCACATATGCTTTAAGATTTTAATTTGAAGTAACTAACAATGAAGCAGAATATGAAGCATTGATAACAGAGTTACGGATAGCAGAAAAGATGGGCGTCCAAAACCTTGAAGTGAAGGTAGACTCAAAACTGGTTGCAAATCAAGTAAATGGGACTTACGTCGCAAAAGAGACAGACATGATAAAATACTTAGAGAAAGTAATAGCACTGGCCAGTACCTTCCGGGCGTTCTCAATAAAGCAAGTCCCAAGAAGCAAGAACAAAAAAGCGGATGCACTAAGCAAAATTGCATCCACTAGCTTCGCGCATCTCAGTAAATTAGTGTTGGTAGAGGAATTGAAAGAAAAATCCGTGAATGAAAGCGAGGTGCTCGCTGTGGTAGAGGAAGAAGGGGATTCCTGGATGACCCCGATTCACGAATACCTCACGGATGAAACTTTACCAGCAGAAAGAAAAAAGGCAAGGGCAATAAAACGTAAATCACAACGTTTCGCCATCATCAACGGAATACTATACAAAAAATCCTTTCTAGGCCCATGGCTTCGATGTGTAGGACCCTTACAAGCAAACTATGTCTTGCGGGAAATACACGAGGGCTCACGTAGCATGCATGCAGGCACACGATCCGTCGTTGCCAAAACTCTAAGGACCGGCTATTACTGGCCGCCAATGCACAAGGATGCAAGGGCGCTTATAAAAGCATGTCAGGAATGCCAAGTGCACAAACCCGTCCCAAGAAATCCGCAGGAAAGATTGAACCAAATCACATCTTCGTGGCCATTCTACAAATGGGGTATAGACATAGTTAGACCTTTCTCGGAAGGACCCGACAAAGTCAAAATAGTAGCCATGGACTACCTTACCAAGTGGATAGAGGCAAAACCAGTAGCAACTATCACAAGAAACCAAGTAAAAAAGTTCGTGTGGGAAAACATAGTGTGTAGATTTGGTCTTCCAGGAGAAATTATATCCGACAATGGGAAACAATTTCGAGACAACCCCTTCAGAGATTGGTGTGAAAAATTGTGCATTCAACAGCATTTTGCTTCAGTAAAACATCCTCAGACGAACGGACTGGTAGAAAGAGCAAACAGGAGTTTGGGAGAAGGAATAAAAGCAAGGCTGGGCAAAGACAACAAGAACTGGTTGGAAGAGATCTCTCACGTACTTTGGGCACACCGTACCATGATCAAATCCAGTAATGGAGACACTCCGTTCTCGTTAACTTACGAAACAGAAGCTGTCATCCCAGCGGAAATTGGAATGCCCACGTTCAGGACAGCAGAAGTAGACGTGGCCGAAAATGATGAAGCATTGGAAATCAACTTAGAACTGCTAGAAGAAAAGCGAGAGCAAGCAGCGATAAGAGAAGCAAAAAGCAAGAGGCAAATGGAAAAATACTACAACACCAAAGTTAGAAATGCAAGCTTCAAGCCAGGAGACTTAGTGTACCAGAGCAACGAAGCAACCCGCGTAGAAGATACTGGAAAGTTAGGACCTAAGTGGGAAGGCCCGTACGAAGTCACAGAAGCACTTGGGAAGGGATCGTACAAGTTAAAAGACCGCAACGAAAAAGAACTCCCGAGAACCTGGAACGTTTTCAATCTCAAGAAGTGTTATATACACAAAGTGTAAGCAGCCTAACCATACAGACTCCGTGATGGGAGGAGCATTTTTATCTTTATTCCGTGTAGTAATTTTTAAATATCGTGTAATATGATTTTAATTTTAATGAAAAAAGTGAAGATTAACTACCTTCACAAGTTATGCTTTGAAAAATTCTATCTTATTACTTTGCAAAGTCATTTATTGTGATTAAGCCGCGCACACAAAGAGCACGCCTCCATCAATGTTATTCCGTATAACAAAAGGATGAGTAACCTCACAATTAGCTCAAAGTACATAAGAGGTATTGCAAACCCGGTACCGGGAGAATAACCTACAAAATATTCAAACAAGACTATCCTACTAAAAGCATCATACGTGATATAAAAAGATAGCAGCAACATTTATATATAACAGACATGTTCAAACTTGAAGTGTTGCAAAAGTGGTTACATACAAAATACCACAACAAAAAGGCCACATGCGGCCGTGGTATAAAAAGAACCATAACGAGTCTAACTATTAATAGACGTGATATTTCAATTACAAAAAACCGCAAAGGTCACATGCGACCACGGAGAAATAAACAAATACAACTACAAGACAGCATCATTAGCTTCATCATCCAATTTGGAAAACATAAGATCACCTCCGGTTGAAGCATCGATCTTCTCTTTACCTTCTGGTCCCGGAGTAACATCCTTCGGAATTACATCCACTAAATCAGGGTTCTCATAATCTTCTATGGAAACAGAAGGACCAGAATGAGGAACAATGACCACGGTAGATAACACGTTGGTAGCAGGAACCTCAACCGGCGGCTCAATCAAAGCCTCAGCGGATAAAGGATCATCTATGGAGACAAATACGTCTTTCAAGAAGGGGAGACGCTCAATAAGATTTCTTTCCATCTTCTCCACCCTTCCGCGACAAATATCCAAAGCAACGGATAACGCTTGACTCCCAATAACGACCCTATCCTGCTTGTGATGAACGGGAACCATCAGTTGACTCATATCAGGTTGAAGATCAGTCATCCCTAAAGCCTCGGCCACGGCATCATCCAAGCGAAGAAGATCCATAATATCCCACGTGCTGGCATCCTTCTTATTGGATAGTTCCTGAAGAAGCGGAAAGTTCAGGTCGCGGAGATCACGGACAGCAGAATTAAAATCAGCCTCCGCGGAGGGAATATAAGCTTTATAAATGATCTCAATTCTGTCCTTAATTTCCTTATCTGCATGAACCTTTATAAATGATAAAATGAAGAGAAATTTGGGTATTGAGTGTATTATATCCCTAAAATTCCTTATCTGCATGAACCTTTATAAATGATAAAATGAAGAGAAATTTGGGTATTGAGTGTATTATATCCCTAAAATTTTAGATTGGGCTGGCATATATATGCTCCCGAAAATTTTAGTTTGGTACGAATTTTAAACCCAAACCCTTCACTTCCACCAAACCCTGGCCGTTAACGATGACTTACCGATCAGAAACCCGTTTCTCCGACTTAACTCCATCACTTTCCGATCAAGTACTCCAGGCTTTAACCAACTCTGGTTTTCAATATTGCACACCTGTACAAGCTAATACTATTCCTTTACTTTGTACCTATAAAGATGTCGTTGTTGATGCTGTTACTGGCTCTGGTAAAACCTTGGCTTTTGTTGTCCCGTTGGTTGAGATTTTAAGGCGTACCAACAATGCTAAACCCCATCAGGTTTTATGTCTGTCTTTTTTTTATTGTTTTTTTTAAAGGGTGTCTTATTTTGCCGGCTTATGGGATTATTTGAATTTGGAAGCTCACTTTTTTTGGCTTGTTAAGATTAGCTTATAGCATAATCAATAAGTTCAAGTTTTATGCTGATAAGCCAAAAAGGGTAAGCTAATGAGTTTTCCAAATTCAAATAAGTCCATTTATTAGCTGACAAATAAGTTTATAGTTGGTTGTTTAGTGAAGTATTCAATGTTGTTTATGAGAATGCCATTTGTTATGAATTTTGTTTTTAGGAAATTGTGTTTGATTTTGTTGGTGATTGTCGTGTTGGTATTGAATTAGGTTGGCTGTGCTTTGTTGTTTGATGCTGTAATAACCAGATCATTTGCGTTTTAGTGTTTGGCTAATCTAGTTTTTTAGGGTATCACTAGAACAATGTATTTGTATTGAAAAAGGGAATACATGTTGTTAAATGGGAATACAAGTCTCATGCGTTAGGATTAGTAACGGTATGTAATTTTGTTTTATCCGTAGTTACACTTGCGATTTCCTGTTCTTAATGATGTCAAGCATGCCTTTCCAAACAACAAGGCAAGAAATTGGTTTTATTGCAGGTAGTATGAATTTAATCAACAATATTTAACCCTAAATATTATACGTGGCGCATGATCTGTTTTTTTTAACACTAAATTTGGCTATGGTGACTCCTAGTCACGAATCCAAACGCCCTTTTGAAATCTTCAGCTTGATTTTAGTATGCTTATATGGGACAGCATAAGAGTAAAAACATATGGTGATTGGTCTTAATTATGCGTTTGCATATATTATTTGCATTGCATGTTTGGCCAGTTTTGTTAATTGTTGACATTTCCCCTTATAATTCCTTGGTACTTGAGCTATGCTTTGTCGAATTTGTTGGACAGTTTGACCTCTGCATTGTTTCCTTTTATGGATGCTAATGTAATTTCGTAGTCTACAGGTTCTGGGAGTTATCATATCTCCAACAAGAGAGTTGTCGTCACAAATATTCCATGTTGCACAACCATTTATTTCATCACTTCCAGATATTAAACCAGTACTCCTTGTTGGAGGAACAGAAGTCATTTCAGAAATGCAAAAAATAGAAGACGAAGGAGCTAATTTGTTAATAGGCACACCTGGTAGATTACATGACATAATGGATCGTATGGATATCTTGGATTTTCGTAACCTTGAGGTAAATGTTGGATATCAAGTTTTCTGTAATATCGATACTATAAAATTACTTCCGTTAAATATAACTTTTGCATTTACAGATATTGATTTTGGATGAGGCGGATAGACTACTAGATACGAAGTTTCAGAAGCAGATTAATTCTATATTATCTCACTTACCAAAGCTACGTAGAACTGGTATTTTTTCAGCCACTCAAACTGAGGCTGTTGAAGAAATTGCAAAAGCAGGATTGAGAAACCCTGTAAGGGTTGTAGTTCGTGCAGAGACAAAATCATCAGGAAAAACGACCTCCTCTAAAATACCTTCAGGCCTTCATAGTGAGGTATGTGTGCACCCAAAAGCTAAAATATAATATATTCTTTTGATGGGATTATTTCTAACTATAGTTTCTAATTTCGTGAACCGCAGTTTATCAAATGTGAAGCTGATAAGAAATCATCACAGCTTGTGGATTTCTTCATCAAAAACAAGTCAAAGAAAATGATAGTGTGAGTTATTTATCAAATATTTTCCGCAACATTAATAACAGAAATATAGGCTAATTATGATTTGTGACTGACTTTGTGTCTGCAGCTTCTTCATGACTTGTGCTTCTGTGGATTATTGGGGTGTTGTACTTCCACGTCTTGCTGCTCTAAAAGGGTTAAATCTAATACCTCTTCATGGAAAGATGAAGCAGGTAACACGATAAATCTAAGCTCGAAGGTCTATGTGTGATTCTAATGTTTAAAAGAGGCAATATTTATATACTTCATATCAACTTTTTCCTAGTCAGCAAGGGAAAAAGCGTTAGCAACGTTCACGTCCCTTTTGGATGGCATTCTTCTCTGTACTGATGTGGCAGCACGTGGACTTGACATCCCTGGCGTAGATTGCATAGTTCAGGTAGGATACTAGCAAAATATAAGAAGTTTGGGTTATGGCGGCATCCAGTGTACTAACATCTGCATATGTTTCTTGCAGTATGACCCGCCTCAGGATTCCGATGTTTTTATTCACAGAGTTGGCCGGACGGCTAGGTTCGGTCGACAAGGAAGTGCCATTGTTTTTCTTTTACCAAAGGTTCAACATTTGTATTTGTTCATTCTTTCACATTTGGAAAATTACACGCACTTAATAGGAACATACTTTCTATTACTTTCCATTTATGTGATGTACTTTCTTATTTGATTATAAATTTAGTACATACTCTCTTAAATGTCGCGTTTGAAGTATTATTTTTGTACGTTTGCTGCTTGGTTGGTGATCTTAGACATATTTTAAAATATTTTGTTCTATGGGAATGTAGGAAGAAGCATATGTGGATTATTTGCGTATTTGTAAAAAGATTTCACTGGAAGAGAGTCCTTGCTGTGAAGAGGCACTTGACGTGGTTCCCCATGTAAGTATCCCCTCAGACTACTCATCTACAAAAGTATTGCTTACCGCTTATATATTTCTGACTACAAGTTTATCTTATTCAGCTACGTGCTGCTGCAAAGAAGGATCGTGATGTGATGGAAAAAGGTCTAAGAGCATTCGTGTCTTATATTCGTGCTTATAAAGAGCATCACTGCAATCACATTCTAAGGTACATTTGATGCCATATGATGTGATATTTTACTTAATAAACCATATGTTTTTCATCTGGTTTTTCTCTCATTTTTATGCAACTAGGTGGAAAGATTTAGAGATTGGAAAGTTAGGAATGGGATATGGCTTATTACGGCTACCGTCAATGTCAGAGGTAAAGCGAAAGTCACTTTCTACTGAAGGTTTTGTTGCTGCTGAAGATTTAAATCTGGAGGAGATCAAGTTCAAGTAAGTTTGTTGTATTTGTACATTCATTTAGTGAATATAAGCTTAATGTGCAACCTAGTTAGGTCGGATTAGTTTAATTTGATTAAACATAAATCTGATGTTATTAGTCCCATTGTCAGTTTGGTAGAGCACCCTATAGGGAGGT
>BQNB010082127.1:0-27674 GCA_026074375.1 Tanacetum coccineum | reverse complement strand
CAAGCTTAAACGAAATCACCGTTAAATATCAGTTAAGATGCTAACACTATTCATATTTGCAACTTGTGAACTTTTCACTCCCGAAAATTATTATATCTTAGGTGAATGTGCTATTTTGAATTTCAACCATGGATCAACGTTTTGCAAAATTCTATGCTTCACGTTCTACCCGAGAATAATGAGTTTGAAGGCGAGATCATCCCATGTAGCGACTTTCGTCTCGGCACATCCCAACCTTGCGGCTAAGTGACCAGGCTTTTGACACCCCACAGAGACTAGTATCGGGACTCACGGACCTTAGGTTTCAAAAACTCTTAGGTTTTACGTATACACATAGCTTATTTAAAAACTTAAAATAGAATAGTCAAAGTTCAAAAGTATATTTAAATTTAACAAAAATAGATCTATTTATTAATTCACACTTAATTTTAAACATAACATTGATTGCAATTGTAACCCTTGACCTTTTAGAAGGCTGCAACATTGGTTGTGAGCCGGCAAGATGCAACAAACTTTTATCAGTCTTGGATTTTTATTCTTACTATGAGCTTTCTTTAGAAGGCTGTAACATCGATTGTGAGCCGGCAAGATACATCAAACTTTTATCAGCCCACAGCTTATATTTATTACTTATTATTCTTTTTTCATTTTTGAACATATTTTCATTTCTTTATATATATATATATATATATATAATATAGAGAAGACTTCTTTTTGAAAAATTCAAGTATAAATTAAGACTAAATTTTTTTGCTATTAACTACATAAAAATTGTTGATTTAAGTTTAATCTCCAAAAATAGCACGTATATTAATCCGGTTAAGAGCTTATGGGAGAAAAAGCCACAAATTACATACATGAGCTCTTAAGATTTCCAAATAATCCTTGTTTAGCATCCAACTCATACTTAACTCTATCATTTTTCATTCTTCGCGAATTTCCGCGAACGCTTAGCCTAAAAGTTAAGGAACAAGCTAGAGCTCAACACGCTCGACCGGGTCAAAATTTATTCTTATTCTACCCAGCAGGAAAGTCAAAATTGTGACAAAACACTTATTTTATTTTTGAAAATTTTGAAATTTTTTCATTTTTTTTGAAATTTTGGTGGTAAAAACGGGATTACGTGAAAACAACGGCTGCAGGCACAATCAAATCGATAGATCCCCCCATACTAGAATTAAACATTGTCCTCAATGTTTTAAGAAGGGTCTCTACGTAAATCCTAAGCCGTTTATTAAGTATGCTTAAAGATAAACGTTAGTCGATAAGATTTAGATATTGGATTTCCCAAATGAAGCTGAGGATTTGAAGCTCTTGTGATTGAAGGACAAAACTACGAGCACGAGAGGCTTCAAAAATCCGGGACATCCAGGACATTACAACACAAAACACAAGCAAATGAGAATGGAAGAGGCGAGCCTCCTCACAACAACAAAAACACTTATTAGCAAATAGAAAGAAGATAGAATGGATAAGAATAGGTTTCCACCCACGAAGCGCTTATTTTTGTTAACCGAGTCTTGACCCTGACTCGACCCCGAATTTATTGGTCCATGGGGGAGCAAGTAGAAGATAAAATCTCCATCGGACTTTCATTCAAGTGGTTTGTATAAACATTGAATTTTATGAAAGTTCCACTCCGATGAGATATACCCGGAATAAAAGAATGATAAATGGAGATGCCGGGATCAAAAATGGTATCTTCATTCCCGCAAGAGAGAAGATATGGAGGAGCAACTGGATACGTAAGAAATGGAAGAAAGATCCATACAACATAAGCGAAGAGAGAATCACTAGAAAGAATGAAATTCAGATCTAGGTGAAGGGTAAGATGGGTGGGCAAAACATGAACTCTCGGTTCTCTTGTCGGATTATTAAAAATATACTCCACCACATCCATTGTGAAATTGCCCTGATCGGGCTCATTTTTAAAGTAGAAACAATCATACTCTGGTAGAGATATGATGTGAGCGAGTTCACCGGCGAACTCCTCATGATAACAGTCACTCCTATCGGCTGGAGGACACAGATTGATCGAAAGATCAAAGATGAACGAATCATATTGAGAAAAATCAGCATAAGTAGTGGTATTACCACTACTCTTCTCTTTAATATGATCGTCATCGAGATAGAAAGCTTCATAATCCGGAAGAGAATAATCAGAAAGAGTAGTGGTACTGCCACTACTATTCTCTTTCAGATTAAAGCAAAAAGTTTCAGATTCAGGTAAAGAATTATCAAAGGTGTTAGTCTCCTCCAAGAAAAGGTTAAGAGATGTGGAGGAAGACTTGGTCATAAAATCAGAAGATGGAGTGGGATTTTCTTTTAATGCATCGATCTTAGCAATAAAAAGATTGACATTCAACAATTTTTCACGAAAAATATCATCTTTGATTGTTAGAAGAATATCATCATCAATCCCTCCAACTTCCAAGATAACAATCTCAACCATCTCTAAGCTGACGATCTCAGCATCGGGAGGTGATGCATCGACATAATCGATATTCTCACCGTAGGGAGAATCATCATCACTCGAAGTAGAATCATCATTGAAATCGACGACAATCTCAGAGTGTTTTTTCTGAAAGCTTAAGAGGGGTTAGGATGTTTACAAAGAGGCCCACATCCACACACTGTCGGAATACTAGGACTAACTTGGGATCTGGGAAAGGTTATAACACTAGACTTTATTACTTCATCGATTTCGTTGCCAAAATAGCGCAAGATGGCTCATCCTCCATTATAGGAGGAGGTAACGGGCTCTTGGTTGATATAAGGGTATGGTGGCAATGTATAGTTCCTCTGTCATCATCATAGGCAAATAGGAATTTTCCATTATCGATCTTTAGATTCTACTTGATCGTCCGCAATTCGCTTATCTTCTTCCTTCTTTTGCATATATTGACCAACCATATCACATATGGATGTCATTTGCTCCATAAGCTTATTTTGAGAATTGAGAAGGTCATTTTGAGCATTGAAGATTGGATGATTGACGGTATATTATGGGGGTTGAAATTTGGTCAAAACAAAAGAATTATAATCATAGCAAGAATTTTGCTCATGATAATAGTCTTCATTCATTGGTTGACATTGGTAAGTCTCGTGAGGACCCCCACAATCTTCACAACAAGGATATTGTTGTGGAAAACTCGGTGAAGTTTGTGGAAAATAATCAAAGTTTTGATTGGAACACGGGTCCTGATTGTAAACAAACGGGACTTGAGGCGGGTACAATCATTAGCCCAAGATGGGCATCGTCCACATAAATCACAAGTTTATGGCAGTACTTGGGATTGTGGAGGGTTGTTTACAAATCTTGGAGAATCGTTTTAGAAGAGTACGAGTCAGTTGAAAATTGATTGGTGGTTCCATTTCCAACTGTACAGTTAAAACAATCTCCATCATATTCTTTACGTCCACATTGTTTGGCACTCATTACCCAAAAGGCCAATGTTGTTGCAAAACTTTTTGCAAATTTTGTAGGATTCATTAAGGTTTTGATCGGTGTAGCATGGTTCTGGATTAGAGATAATCGAATTATGCGCGTGTACAATTATAACATATTGAGCACCTTTCCCACAAGACTTTCATTTACATCGTCGACAAAAGATACGTCTAACGTATTCCCCACACTCGTACAACCAATGGTGGTCATATGTGTGGAGGGCTTCATGGAAGAATTTTGACCGGGGTCCTTGATTTGAAGACGAGTGGCGTTTGAGGCTGGTACTTACAAATGTTAGTGTTGTCATTGGATGACTCAGAAGTGTTTAGAATTTCTTGAAAAACTTCCTCCAATGTCTTTCGTGTATTTGGAGAAATTGTCGGCAATATTGACCTTGAATCCGGGTCTCCACATTGAGACAAATATTTTCAAAGTAATTAAAGGGGTAGTTGAGACAAGTAGGGGTACAGGAACAAGAATCTTGTCTTCAAGACTCCTTTTTGAACAACCACAGTTTCTAGTGTACAATGTATCCACAAGGTCGGCATTCTTTAATCACGTTAATAGGGGATTTAAACGAGAGTCGAATGACGCCATATGAATTAAAAATATATAGGTTAAGAAAAGAATTAAATGGAATTAAGAACAAAGGAGATTATTTTTGGGTATTTAGGTTTTTTAAATTATTCATTTTCATTAAAAGGACAAAAATGAGTTAGACAACCTTAACCAAATTAATCAATCAAGCTTCACGGTAATCTCTTTAATAGAAAAATGCACAAAGGTGCGGAGGAGTTGGAAATCGCGTAGTATAACAAACCTTTATCCTTTAGGGTAGTAAGTTCCTCGGAACAACCCCGCCTTAACATTTTTAACACCTCTTGTAGTTGTTAATCAATTAAGGTGAGCCGTTACCTCGCCAAGTGACACAAAACGGCAAGTTTTTATCTTTAATTCGGGACTTATATATGATATGCTTCAGTGGAATCATTATATTAATGATGATTTTTTGTTTCTCTTATTTAGGACAATTGTTTTTATTTTTTTGTTTTTCTTGTTTTTTATTATAATAATAAAAGAAAATGAAAATTTTTTGTATTTTTATATTTATAGAGAAAATACTTACAATAGGAAGGGTCTTCATGGCACAACAATCTTTCAACTCGATAATCGTACACGGCCTCCCCGGCAGCGACGCCAAAATGATAATCAATTTTTTAGGGTTAGATTATATATCAATAATATAGTATACGTATTCCAAAAGACTCTCAAGAAATTCCTTTTATCCAAAGGAAAATCAAAAATCTCCCGAGTCGTTTCCCAACGAGGCGTGAATTTGAAAATTGAGTTTTGGTTTGGAATTATGCTTGTATAATCAAAGATTGGATTTGATTCTATTTCTACAATTAAAAATGCAAAAACGAGTAAAAGAAACCCTAAAACGAAAGCTATTTAAGTTAAAACCTAAAACGGGAACGTAAGAACGCGACTTAAAAACCTAATTTATCGAATTTTAATCCTAAAATTGATTTTTTTAACTTTTTATAAACCCTATAGTGACTAAAAAGAAAGAATAAAGAAATTCGACCAAAAACGAAGCATTTAAAGTTAAAAACGCGAAGAAAACGAGAACGGGATCGAATCCCGTTCTTTAAAAAACCAAATTTTGCAAAAATAACCCTACGGATGTAAATTTATTTTTCCTAGGTGAAAAATGATAAAAGAAAATTTTGAAAAAAAGAATTATATTTTTTTGACTTTTAATAATTTATTATGAATTAAAAACGGATTTATAAAGAAAAAATGATTTTTTAATTATGTAACATATGAACAACATCTGGAAAAATCATGGAAAATAGCTTGAACAGTGAGGGATTAAATAAAAATGAAGTGGTGAAAGCAGCTTATCAAATAAGCTGCTTAATAAGCTAAAACAGCTTATAAGCTTATAAGGGAAAAAGGGGCTAAAAGAATAAAGAGTGCAAGCTTTGACAGAAAAGACCCAAGGGCGACTTTGTAGCAGAGTGTTGTGTTAAATTGCTTGGCTAGTTAAAGGGGAGGTCACAGGTTCGACCCTGTGGCTCCTTTTTGAAAACTTTTTTTTTCTATTTTCTTTTTACAAAACTTAAAGAAGAGACAAAAGATAAGCATTACTTTATAACTGGAACTTTTATATGAAAATATTTATAAATTATGCTTGGAATGCTCAATGAAACAGACCAAAATGCTTAATTTGAGAACAAATGGTTTAAACCACAAAGCCTTTTTTAGCAACAATTTAACGCAATTGAAAAATTCAAATAAGCAAAGATAGACAAATAAGCACACCTAATGAGCAATAGGAACAATTATAAATCAAGAGAATCAAACTGATAGAACTAAAAATGCTTAATAAGCAGTTTTGGCCAAAAATTGTTAAGAAAACAAAAAAAAATTAGCCTAGGGTACCTTTGGGCTTATTTTTAAGCTATTAAAAGATCCTTATGGGCATATGACTTATACTACTGAAAAGCCTGAACATTAAGCTCTTTATAACAACAAAGAACAAGAAATTCGACACTCATTTAATCCATGAAATCGGCAAATGAAAAAGGGAGAGATACTCAGTAGCTGCTGATTGGAGTTTTCAACTCATTTAATCCATCTTAATGCAGCTTGGTTCTACCGCATTTTAGATCAAAAATAAGAAAGAAAATGTAAACACAAAGCACTAAATCAAAACTAAACAGATAAGCTAAATCATAAAACTAATAAAACCTACAGTTAAAACTATGGTACTAAGGACTTAAAAAGAGAATTATAAGTTTTATAACAAAAAAAAAAAAATAAACATCCTTTTCAAATACAGATTTTTTTGGAGATTTACTTAATAAAGCTTGTTAATCTTGCCTTTGTGACCCAAATCAATAAGAGCTCCAAATTGACCCATTTTGCATCTAGTGCCAAACACCCCTTTAAGTGGCAAAAATGCATTTTAAACTAATGATAAAGGGCAAGATAATGAAAAAAGTCTTAAAAAAACAGATGTTTACTAGCAAAGTAAGCTAAAATAAAGCCAAAACGGACAAAGCAATAAGCACTATAAACAAAAAATTAAGCAATAAGCAGATTAGGCATATAAAAGACAGTTTTGCATAATAACTAAAACCAAGGATATCAAAGCAATAAAAAGAGACAGATAAGCATATAGAGACATGAATAAGCACAAATAAGAACAAAATAAGCAGATGTAAGCAGTTAATAAGCACTTGTACAGTAATAAGCAAAATATGAAAAAGTAAACTTACTTGATCTTGACTAAACAGGGAGATATAAGGTCTAAATAAGCTCATAAAGACCTACTCCAGCTTATATATAAGCACTTACTAAACCCATAAGCTCTTACATGTTTCAACTATCCTTCCAAATACAGTTGAAATTTCTATATTACTTTCTGAATGAAATAGTACAATTCTTACAAACGCCTTTTGTAAAGCTTTTATGACTTAAAATTGCTTGTTATCCTTAAAAGAGCTATGGAAAAGAGTTGTAGAACATGAATTATTGAGTTCATAAAATTTAAAATGACAGGATTTTAGATTACTTAAAAACTTTAAATTTTGCATTAATATAAAACGAGTACAAGGGACTTCAAAACTTAAAATGACGAGCATTAAAAAGACTAAAAACACAAATTTAAAAACATTTAAAAAATTAAATTAATCTACTCCTACATGACATTTTCTTTCTGTCTTCATTCTTCAATATATAGGCAGCTGTGATCTTCTCATGTGTGCTTGTTGTGCTATTTGTGTGAGAGAGCTCAAGGCATCATCTACACCCTTCAATCTCCTTGGTGCCCAAGTCCATAGATCCTGACCCTGAATTTCCTTGTCTGCATTCTCTGTCCAATAGGAGAAATAGGGATTGTTAAGGTGTAATTTGGTTGTATGTGGTGGGGGACCAAGGGTAGAACATGGGTTGTGGGGTGTGAAGGTTTGGCAGGTTGTGGTGGTGGCAGGGTGAAGTATAAATTAGTGCCAGATGGTCTCGTGGCAGGAAAGGGGTGATAAACGTAATTGGTGCAGGTGAGGTTGGGAAGATGGCACTTATGGCCGCCTAATAGTTATTGTGACATTGCATACCCCTCCGTCCTTGTATTTTGCATTATTGGTCACCTGAGTTAGTGGGGATTGCACGTTCGTCCTTTAGGAATTACGGTGTAAAAGGATAAAGAACGGTTTATGTATTACGGGGTTTTGATAGTTAAGTGGGGTTTGGGCCGGCTTGTGTAGTGGGCCGGGTATAAGGGTTTTTAGGTTTTAAAGGTTTAATAAGGATTTAGTATATAAGTGGGCTGACCCGGGCCTACTAGGTGGGTACGGGTGGGCCCACTTTTGACAATTTAGGTTTTCGGGTTTGGTTTTCGATGCTCTTTCTAATGCCACATCCCGGGGTTGACTTTGACTTCGTCTTGACGTCATTAAAATGCACAAACGTTGTCGAGTCGATCTGAAAATTGCCGTTTTAGCTCCGTTTTCAATCCTTTTGTACCCTTGGCTTCGATTTTTCGCGCTCTTTCCAATTCCGCTCTCGGTTTTGTTCTGTTTGGCTTTGTTTTTGTCCTTTAGTGAATATCCGGTACCTGCACAGTACAAAACACGAAAAACAACGCATAATATAGGGCATTTCATGTGCGTGCTTTTGGTCGTTTCGGTCATTTTCTTTTTGAGTGCAAAGGTATGTGTAGATTACTCACATCCAGGTTACATGACCACTATTCAATGGTCTATTTAGTTAATGTTAAATCTGACCTATTTAATAGGTGATGGTGGTTTACAAAAGTTTAATGCTGAAACCGCTCATTTATAATAGTATATATATCTGTACTGTCATATATTAAAAAAAGTTGATTTGTGAATGTATAGTTATACATGTTGGACATTGTTATTCATCTTAAATTTTAATCTAAAATTTTTAACTTCAATTGAGTTCTAACTCCATGGCTTACATCATTCGACAAGTTAAATTTCATCAATCGTTAACGTAAAAATATATTTTTTATAAACAATTAGGTTCTTAAATTTTATTCGTTTATTATATTGTTAACGAGTTTTCTTTTGTCAATGGTATTACATTTTATTTGGTATTGACGTTTATCTTTCATTTATGTCTTTAACTACTTATGTTATTCTCTTTAATTTAAACCTATGTTATTTGGATGTGAAATAGTTGCATCGGTATGGTTAATAGTTATTTTAATTAAAATTTGTCATTATTTCTTAAGTTATGTCAGAAAAAAATTTAATTGAACAACGTTTGCTTCGCCATTTACATAGTTATACTCGGCTGGTAGGCTATATTGTATTGTAGGTTCTTGTACGTTGTCTTGAAAGAAAACAAAAGAATTTACGATAGATATGGAACTTAAACAAAGAGTAACTCAAGCTCTAGCTTCCCGACATATGTCCACTGTTTTAGCCATAACTTGAGCATACGAACTCGATTGCGTTGGTTCAAGCGGCCACGCGACGGGAAAATAATTATCTACAACATTGATTTTTGGTCCAAATAGTGATAAGACCAGAAGTATACAGTGTGCTTTCAAATAAGTACGGCGCACTTTTTCACCAACCCTAAGTAAAGACGGTTTTTTCTGAGTTTGTGCGCCGCACTTCGCGTCTGAAGAGCCAAAAAGTCATATTTATGACCCATATTAACTCCCAATCCGATCATATACCATTTTCCTTGGTCCCTAAGTGTTAGAAAGCTTATAAATACCCTAAGAACTCCAGGAGAAACACACACTACCATTGGAGAAGGAGAACTAGTTATGAGGATCCTTGGATCTAATGATCCAAACACCCCTTTATCCTTGGCGTACCACCATATCACCACCACTACTATAACTATAAAGTCTCAGAGTTCTAACACCATAACTAGACCACATACCATCCATATTCCAGAACTAAACATATCCCACTTCTGATTATTAGAGAGGATTCACAAACAAATCATCCTAAGATCACTACATTACTTGTTACAATCACTCCCATTTGGTGGACAGTATTGCAGATTTCCAGAAGTTACGTGACATATTTCGGGTTATCTCGATAGAATCTGGTTATTTGTTGATCATGGAATTATTAGTTTTGGGTTGGGGGTTGTGTTAGTCAAAATATTGGTCTTGGCTCTTTAGCTTCCTATTACTTGCGTAAACGGATTTAGTACTTTTCATTACTAATAATATTGAATATGTTGCTGAGTTTATCATGTTTGTGATGTTGTGTTATTGGTGGTTATTGATTTGGATGTGTCATCATTTACTTGTCGATATTTAGTATTACTTGTGAATATATATGCTTATGGATTCAATATTGTTTTACTTGGATTATTATTTATCTTTTGATTTGTCATTGCAATAGATATAGGTCGAAAGGCTCTATTGTCTTGATGAATATCGATTTCCTCCTTTCTATTATTTTGCTTTTTGGTTTTAAAGTTTGCTGTCTGTCTGTAACAATTCGGTGCTATATCTTTATGAGAATTGATTTTAGTAAAACTATAAATAACCAAGTGAAATAGTGTTTAGACCCTTCCTTATGTTGCGACCGGCTTGGAAGGAATTTCATTTGTTTGAACATTTGATATAAACATTCTGAATGCGCGCATGTTGATGTAGGATATTGGGCCGATATAGGATTCTTGTCATTTTTGGTTGATAATGTTTGTTGTGATAATTTCCATTTATTCATGGACTAGCATGATTTGTTTATATTTAAATTTTTCAATATCTATTTCTATATGATTGGTTCTTGCTTCACACACGTTGGCTAATTAAGATGTGGGACAAATCTTATTGAGCTTTGCTACTTGATTAAAAAATTCTATGAATTGCTACAATCTCGTGAATACGGACATGGACTTTCTCATAAGTATTTTACATAAGGGTTATTAACTTGCCGGTATTGTGGTTTTTAGCGCAAATCGTTATTTTAGTATTATATTAGTTTTAAGCTTGTAAAACACGCATCAGAGTTTAAACTGTTGGATTTAGTGTCCAAGTTCATAACTATTTGGTAAGACTGTCGTCAAAAGTAGAGTCCTTTTTGGGTTGCCCTCAGGTGAAACCGTAAAAGAAATATATAATTGGATAGATAATTTAATTAGGAATTATATATTATATGAATATTTAATTGGTTTATTAATTTATTAGTAGTTGGTAAATTAATTAGAAGCTAATTATAAAGAAGCATGGGCTGAATATGAACTAATATAAGGTGAATTAAGTTGAACGGGTCGGGAAGACCCATAAGGGATCCATGGGACGTTTTTTGGAAGGATCCCTACATACCTCCAAAAGAGCTATTCTAAGTCTTTCCTCTCATTCTTAATGAGGACACTGCCAAGCTTTTATTTGCTAATTCTCTCTTTCTCATTCCTACTCCTTGTAAGAGTCAACTCGTATAACGAGACCTTAGGAGTTTGAATCCCTTTTCTCTTTGGTTCGTGGTTGTCAGCTATTAGAGGTACTCTCGTTTGAGTACTTTCCTCCAAGTTCGACCAAGGTGGTCTGTGTGTGAGAAATATGATTTTCTCAAAGATTAGTATTTTCTTATTTATTTATTTATTTATTTTATAGTGCTTTTATTTATTTGGTTTAAAGATCTTATCGGTTTAGTTTTCCTTTTGCCCTAGGATTAATTTTTTGTTTCTGCTTTATTGTTTAATCTAGTTAGGGTATAGAAAACCCATCAGTAATAATCAGAGCCTTAGCTTAATTCTATTAGCACTTAATTATCTATCTGTAGATGTGATAAGTACTAATAATTGAATATTAAGTTATTGTCTTGTGATCATTGATTGTTAATATGAATTTACATGTTAGAACCTTATATTTTGAATTGTTTAAAATATATCCCTAAATTTTCAAAATGTTTAAATTAGAACCGCCAAAAATTTAAAATGTTTATAGAAATGCTATATATATATATATAATTTGTTATATTGTATATGTATCATTAAATCTAAATACATTAGTATATTGATAAATTAGCTCACCCATAGTAAACAAACTATAAGAGAGGATTATGGTGGGTAAGATTTTGCTTCTCTAAGAAGTTCGGGTTTTTAATATGGCTTTGCGATCGACCCGCTTCTTGCTTCTTTGATGCGTTTTAATGGAGCTACCAAGTACTTTTGATAAGATGATGTCATGATTTTAAAAGTTATTAATTAAGTACTCTAAAATATAATTTCTTTTAGATATTGCACATGTGAATAGTTATGCTAATCATGAAAACGAACATATCTCTTTGAAGGCTGTTAATATAGTGTGTGTGCGTTTTACTGGCACCATTAATAGTGAACATACGTGAGTAGGGATGTGGGACTCGCGTTGTCTCGTGCAGTCTCGACGGTCCCCAACAAGTTCCCTCGCTGGGTGGGTCTGCTTCCTATCTTTGGTTTAAATTTTACTTAGCTTTTCTGTTCCTAGTTCACATCGCATGTCTTGTTTTGTTGTGGAGCAGTTCCGTGTGGTGTTTATGTGCACTGGGTGCACATTTGATGTAGTTGAGATTTTTGATTCAGTGGTTGGGGACTGGGTTTGTTTGGTTTGGGTGGTTATGTATTGGGATATGTTTTTTTGTGGGGGTGGGGTGAAGTGGGCATTAAGGAGGATGTTTCATTATGCGTTTTTGTGGGTGCCGTTGCAAGGTTGGGTTTGGGGGTTGTTATTATGGGGTTATGTTTTTCGTGTAATGGGTTTTGCTGACATTGTAGAGTAGGGTTTTTGTTGTTCAGATCCGAACGTGCACTTGCCGGGATATGTTTCGGTCTTATTTTCTGCGTTTTTTCTTTGGTTCTTGGAAGTGTGCGAAAGGACCCACCGGTCCTTACTATTTGTAATGGAACCCAGCGAAACCTTAGGTTTCTCCTATAGGTACGAGTAAACAAAGAGTATGTTCTCGATTGAGTAAATTCCCCCATAACCAATGATGATTCAACCCCAAGAAGAGATTGAAGCTCACCAATAAGGAAAATTATGATGATGCAAATACTATATAGTGTTCATTGCATCTGGCCTTCTTCCATGGAGCCCTAAAACTTGCTAAAAGATTTTTAAGAACACTTGGGCATGGTCTTATGAAAGGATACCCCTATAGATCAAAGAAATGTTTACGGTAAAGGCAAAAGCTAAGGAACGCTTGTTGTTGTTAAATCCATCATGTCTTGCACCTACCAAAACACGGGAAAGCCTCTATTTGTTATTTCATCTTAGTGTGTATGAATGGGTTCTTTGTTTTAATATTGGATAATCTCTGGTGTAAATGGTTGTTCGATGCTGAGCTTTCTGATCAACATTAATCCTTTACGGTTTGCTAACTGTTTTCTATCTGTTTTGTGCGCTCGTATCATATTAACGCAAAAAAAGATGACCCTCATAATATGATCTTCATTGCTTGTTGTAAACCACTGAGCATATAGGGAACATGAAAAATGATGTGCCTCTACTTAGCTGCTTAATGTGTTGACTGTTGGTCATATTGCAAAGATAAAGAAAGACTTCTCATTTACTAGTAAGGATGGCCGGCGAAAGGTAATGGTCCGATTGTGGGTTGCTCTAAAGAGAAAGGCTATGAATATGAGATCTGCACCTACAAGCGAGACAAAGGATTGCAGTGTGTGCTTCTATAGCAACACAACAGGGGCATTGGAAGCGTATCTGCCCCCAAAATAATATGATAGGACCTCAAAGACGGCGGGAAAGGTCAAAAAGAGTAGTCACTCAGGTATGTTTATGATCGAACTCCATAATACTATAACTTTGGATTCGTGGGTCCTGGATACAGGGTGTGGTACTTACATTTGTACTATTTTATAGGGTCTAAAGGAAAATAGGAGGTTGAAGCATGGACGTGTGAGCTCAACCTTCAGTAATGTGGAAAAAGAGGAAATTTCACGTCTTGTTTGAAAATTGATTGGAAAGTTACTGAGATCTTGCTGAAGTCTGGAGTTAGAGTAGATTTTTAAATAATTATTGTTATTAGTCTATAGTAGAAATGACTAAAGAACCATTATTTTTTTTCTTGGCTTTGTTTAATTGGATGATTATTAAAATTTTCATTTCATAATGTGAATTAGACTGTATTTGGGTTTATTCAAATGGTTGTTTTAATGCTGTTTATTATTAAAGCTTCTTCTTTGTGTAAAGGCATATATGAAAAACTATTGAGTGTATTAAAAAAGGGGGGGTCATAATGGCAATGTTATTTCAAATGTTGGTTATTCTAATGAGCTTGATAAATCAAAAATTGCGGTCCCATTCCCGTTTTTTAGGCACCGGTGCCGTAAACAAGAAAACGGCACCGCCTCTAAAATATAAATCTTTTTCCAAAAGGATGGAGTAGTTAGTATCTTTCAAACTCAAATCGGTATATGAAATGTATGCGGTATTGCTTATGGGCAAGTTTACTTAAATCACCATTACCAGGTTCGTGTGAATAAAGGTGAAGGATTTATTGGGCATTCCTTCGGTACTCACTGATGTGTGTGGACCATTCTGATCGCCTCAAAAGATGGCGATAAACGCTTTTATAGTAATAACTCCGTAACTATATTTATTGAACTCGTTTGGACTTTAATATGTGTTTAGCGCTGATCCTTTTCCTCCTTCCTCCCATCCGTTTTTGGTTGTTGTTGAGAGGTTATTTGAAAGTCATAGTGGTCATTATTTTGGGACGGAGGGTCAGTAGCTGTTTTCCATCTTTTTGTGGCAGATCAGAATGGTCCACACAATCTGTGTGTTCAAGTCCAATAATCCTTCTTTACTTTTTTTTTTTACAATTGTTTTTCACACGTTCCTGTGAATGGTTGATTTAGTCATCTTGACCAAATATGCAAGGACTCGCATACTTCATCCGATTTGAAGGTTGAATGATATCTCTACACTCCATCCTTTTGGTGTTGGGCGGTGCGTTATCTTGTTTTACGTGCCCTTAAGACGGGAAATTGACCGCCACAATTTTGATTTAATCTAAGCTCATATAGAATACCAAATTTGAAATAACATTGCCATTATGTATAATTAATTCTATTAGTTTCATATTGCTTTACAAGAAGATGCTTTAAACATTATAACAACACATTTGATATAAACCAATAATATCTCTATTCTCATTCATTGTAATGAAAAATTTATATGCTTCATTAAACTAAAGCATGACTTTGAAATAATGGCTTATTGTCATTTCTGACGAATATCACAATAATTATTTAAATCTATTCATATTCTCCAGACTTCGCATGAGCTCGTTACTTTTCCAATCTTTTTAACAGGATGTGATTTTCCTCTTTCCCTTGTCTAAGTTGAAGCCTCTCATGCTTCAACCATCCCTTACTTTTCCTTTTTAGTGCCCCTATAAATAGTACAAATGTTATGTACAACACCCTGTATCCAGGACCCTCGATCCAAAGTTATTATAGTATTAGGGAGTTCGATAATAATCATTACCTAGAGTGTTTACTCTTTTTGACCTTTCCCCGTCTTTGAGGTCCTTCAGTATTTTTTGGGCAGTACGGCTTCCAATGCACCTTTCGTGTTGCTATAGATGCACACTGCTTCTTTGGATCGCTTGTAGGTGCAATCTCATATTCAGCCTTTCTCTTAGACCCACGATCGGACTTTCCTTTCGCGGCCTTTCCTTTCTAGTTAGAATGAGAAGTCTTTCTTTTCTTTGCATTATGACCAACAGTCAAATAACACCAGGAGGCTGCTGTAGTAGAGAGGCATCATCAATTTTATTGATCCCTTGACTCAGGTGGTTTACTATACAAGATTTGGAGTTCTATTATTGTGGTCTCTTTTCGATTTATTTGATACACCGAGTGCACAATCTGATTGTATATCAGTTAGCAAAACCGGATCGGTTTTTGTTGATAGAAAGCTCAGCATAGTACACCATGTTCTGACGATTCCCAATTTATCCACAATCAAGTACCTTTTCATCTTTAAGATGACTGAAAAAATAGAGGTGCTCCGGGTTTTGGTTTGCAAAGTCAGGTGGGTTGTAACAACATCTAAGGCAGTTACCTTGATTGCATTTCCTGATAATAACTATTTCTCTTGAGATATTGGTTCATTTCGTTAAGCCCAAGTGTTCTTATATATATACTTTTGTGTTTAGGGCTCATGTTGAAGATGCCATGAATGAATGAATCTTTATTTGCATCTTCTATTCTTCTTGGCTGAGCTTCAATCTTTCTTGGGTTGATTCATCATTGGTTATGGAATTTTTCATGGAACATACTCTTTGTTCTCGTACTTCAGCTAGGTGGTGAACCTAATCGGTTTCGTGTCCTAAGTACATTTAGGTTTGGACAGGGGGGTCTTTCCTACCATAGTACTTAGACTTAAGTGAGTAGTTTAAGTTATGTGCAGGTTTGAGGGTGTCTGGGTGGTTTGGAACTCTTTTTCAGTTGATTTTTGAATAGATTAAAACAGTTCTTGTTAGAATTATTACATTATTTTAAATACCCTATTTTATATTTTAGGCTAGGTTCCTTTTTTTAGATTTGTTTATGATGGACGGGTGCAATAAATCACATCTCAATTTTAGTTTAGGTAGACATTTGGTCTTTTGCATTTATATTTCTGTAGGTAACGTCCTTGGGACTGTGTTGAGTTTAGTTGTTGTTGATCTTTGGCATGTTTTCTAGTTGTGGCGTCTGAGTCGTTGCTTAGGAATGACTGGATGTCGAGGATACATGATTTTAGATGAGTTTATTTTTGAACCATGCAATTTTATCAGCGGGGGATGATAGGGAGGGTGGCGGAGACGTGTTTTGAGAGTGGAAATATGATAATTAGCTCGGTGGGGCAGAGGTGGTTAGGGGCACTGGTTTTTAATATATATAGGGTGGTTATGGAGAAGTTGGAGTGTGTTGGGAGGTGGGATGTGTGGGTGGTGTAGTGGCTATGGGGAGTGTGAGGTTTTGGTGTTGGGGGGGTGTGGTTAGGTGTTTGGTATTTTTTTTAATTTCCATGACATCATCTTTTCTAAAGTACCTTGGTAGCTCCATTAATCGCTAAAAGAAAGCGAAGAAGGGGTCTGACGCAATGGCATCATTATAAACCATGTCTTCTTTAGAGAAAGAAAAAACTGACCAACTTATACCTCTCTTATTGTTTGTTAACTATGGGTGAGCTTATTTATCAATTGTACACAACCACTCAAACCGCACCACCACATCGATGTATTTAGATTTAATGATTCATTATTACAATATAACAAATATTATATATTATTATATGGTTTCTATTTATACATTTTAATTTTTGGGTTCTATTTTAAACATTTTAAAATTTTAGGGATATATTTTAAACAATTCAAAATAATAAGGTTCTATCATGTTAAGATTCATTTTAACAATCTCATTGACTCACAGTAAATACTTAATATTAAATTATTAGTAGCTTATCACATCTACAGATAGATAATTAAGTGCTAATAGATTATGCTAAGGCCTTGATTATTATCTGATGGGTTTTCTATACCCAACTAGATTAACATAAAGCAGAAAAAATAAATCTAAATCTAGGCCAAAGAAGGAAACTAAAACCCTAAAGGTTTCTTAACCAAATAAATTAAAGCAACTTAAAATAAATATCATAACTAAATAAGCAAAATACAAATCTTTGAGAAAATCAGATTTCTCACACACCAGACTCACCTGGTCAAATTTGAGGCAAGCTACTCAAACGAGAGTACCTCTAATAGTATCACCACGAACCAAAAGAGAAAAGGATTCGAACTCTAAGGTCTCGTTATTACGGAGTTGACTCTGACATGGAGTGGGATATGAGAAGAGAACTGAGCAAATAAAGCCTGGGTGTTTCCTCTCTATTTTTATATGGAGAGGAAAGGAGCTTGCCTAGGCTCTTTGGAGGGTGTGGGATCTTCCAAAAAACGTCCCATGGATCCTTATGGGTTTCCGACACGTTCACTTAATTCACCTTATATTAGTTCATATTCAGCCCATGCTTCTTTATAATTAGCTTCTAATTAATTTACCAACTACTATTAAATTAATTTAATCCAATTAAATATTCATATAATATTAATTCTAATTAATATTATCTATCCTTTATTATTTCTTTTAACGGTTCACTGAGGGCAACCCAAAAAGGACTCTACTTTTGACGACAGTCTTACCAAATAGTTATGAACTTGGACACTAAATCCAACAGTTTAAACTCTGATGCGTGTTTTACAAGCTTTAAATTTATAATACTAGAAATACCAATTTTGACTAAAAACACAATACCGGCAAGTATACCCTTATGTAATATAGCTTAGGTAAGTCCAGGTCGTTTCACGAGATTTGTAGCAATTCATAGAATGTTTATCAAGTAGCAAAGCCAATATATTGATCACTTTTAAGATAGCCTACGTGTGTGAAGCAAAGATACAATCTATGTAAGATTTTAGATATTGAAAAATTTTATATAAACAAATCATGCTAGTCATGAATAATGGGTAATTATCACAACAAACATATCTACCAATAATGACATAGAATCCTTTCGGCCTATATACTACATCATCATGAGCGCATTAAGAATGGTTTATATCAAATGTTCATACATATGAATTCCTTCCACAGACCGTCGTCGTCTAAATTAAGGAAGGGTCTTTATAAACACTATTTATTGGGTTTTTTTTAGTTTTACTCATCTATTCTCATAAGATTCAGCACCGAATTGTTATAGACAGACAGCAAGATATTCTCAAAGACAATGGAGCCTTTCGAAAACTATATCTATTGCAATGTCAACTCAAAAAGTTAAATATATTCCAATTAAAATAATATCGAGTCCATAAGTATATATATTCACAAGTAATACTAATATTGTCCAAGTAACGATACACAACCATATCATAACCAACCAATAACCAATCATCACAATCCATGATATAACTCAGCAACCTATTCAATTTTATTAGTATGTAAAAGTACTAATCGTTTACGCAAGTAATAGGAAGCTAAGAGCAAGGACCTATATTTTTGATTAACACAAAAACCCCACAACCCACATAACTAATAATTCCATGATCAACAAACAACCAGATTCTATCGAGATAACCCGAAATATGTCACGTAACTTCTGGAAATCTGCAACGTGTCACCAAATGGAGTGTTTGGTAACAAGGTTTATGGTAGTGATCTTAGGAGGATTTGTTGTGAATCCTCTAATAATCAGAGTGGGATATGTTTAGGTTCTGGAAATGGATGGTATGTGGTCTAGTTATGGTGTTAGAACTCTGTGACTTTATAAGTTATACGTAGTGCGTGGTGATATGGTGGTACGCAGGATAAAGGGGTGTTTGGATCATTAGATCCAAGGATCCTCACAACTAGTTCTCCTTCTCCAATGGTAGTGTGTGTTTCTCCTGGAGTTCTTAGGGTATTTATAAGCTTTTCTAACACTTAGGGACCAAGGAAAATGGTATATGATCGGATTGGAGAGTTCATAGGGTCTATAAAT
The DNA here is from genome assembly GCA_026074375.1 of Tanacetum coccineum. Classification (NCBI taxonomy): domain Eukaryota; kingdom Viridiplantae; phylum Streptophyta; class Magnoliopsida; order Asterales; family Asteraceae; genus Tanacetum; species Tanacetum coccineum. Next base: position 8,697 of record BQNB010082127.1, on the reverse strand, counting down.
ATGACTTTTGGCTTCTGTCAGACGGAGAGTGCGGCGCACAAATCAGAAAAACCGTCTTACTTAGGATGGTGAATAAGTGCGCCGTCTTATTGGAAAGCACGTATTATTCTGGTCATTTTAAGCTTTTGGACCAAAAATCAATGTTCGTAGATAATTATTCCCGTGCGTGGCCGCTTGAACCTACGCATATTTTTTTTTTTTTGTTTTTGAGTTCGTATGCTCAAGTTATGCTTACCAGTGGACATATGTCGGGAAGCTAGAGCTTGAGTTTACTTCTTTGTTTAAGTTCCATATCTTCGTATATTCTTTTGTTTTCTTTCATGACACGTACCATGAACCTACAATAGCAATTATAGTCTACCAGCCGAGTAGTAACTATGTATTATGGCGAGCAAACGTTGTTCAATTATATGTTTTTTCTGACATAACTTTAAGAAATAATGACAAATTTTAATTAAAATAACTATTAACCATACCGATGCAACTATTTCACATCCAAATAACATAAGGTTCAAATTAAAGAGAGTAACATAAGTAGTTAAAGACATAAAATCAACGTTAAATTCAATACAAAATAAAATGTAATAACATTGAAAAAGATAATCTCGTTAACAATTTAATATCGGAATAAAATAATTAAGAACCTAATTGTTTATAAAAAATTATATTTTTACCTTAACGATTGATGAAGATTTAACTTGTCGAATGATGTAAGCCATGGTGTTAGAACTCATTGAAGTTATAAATTTTAGATTAAAATTTGAAGATGAATTATCAATGTCAATCATGTATATATAAAATTCACAAATCAACTTTTTTTGTATAAAGCAGTAGATATATATACTATTAAATGAGCGGTTTCAGCATTAAATGTTTGTAACCACCTTCACCTATTAAATAGGCAGTTTTAACATTAACTTAATGACCATGATTATGGTCATGTAACCTGGTATGTGAGTAATTACACATACCTTTTCTCAATAAAATGACCCTAAACGATCAAAAACGCACATGGAAATGCCCTATATATGCTTGTTTTCGTGTTTGTACTGTGCAGGTACCGGATATTCACTAAAGGACAAAAACAAAGCCAAACCAGACAAAACCGAGAGCGGAATTGGAAAGAGCGCGAAAAACCAAAGCCAAAGGTACAAAAGGATTGAAAACGGAGCTAAAACGGCAATTTCCGGATCGACTCGACAACGTTTGTGCATTTAATGAAGTCAAGACGAAGTCAAAGGTCAACCCTGGGAATATGGATTGAAAGAGAACGAAAACAAACCCGAAAACCTAATTGTCAAAAGTGGCCCATCTGTACTCCACCTGTAGGCCCGGGTTCAGCCCATTTATATACATAAATCCTTTTTAAACATTTAAAAACCTAAAACCCTTATTACCGGCCCATTAGACAAGCCGGCCCAAACCCCATCTTAACTATCAAACCCCGTTATCCATAACCTCTTTATCATTTTTACACCGTTAGTCCATTATAAGGAACTACGGCATTGCAATCCCTCAAATAACTCAAGGGACCAATAATCGCAAAATACGAAGGACGAGGGTGCAATGTCACTATTAACTTTCTTAAGGCGCCAGATATGAGCCACTTCCCAACCTCACGCTTTGCACCAAATTACTGTTTATCTCCCCCTTTCCCGCCACTCCATTCTTGGCACTATTCACTCACCCTACCACCACCACAACCTGCTAAACCTTCACACCCCATAACCCATGTTCTACCTTTGGTCCCCACCACATACAACCAAATTACACGCCTTTTCAATCCACTATTTCATCCTTATTTACAGAGATGCAGTCACGGAAATTCGCAGGGTCAGCGATCCTATGGACTTGGGCACAAGGGATTGAAGGTTTAGTTGATGCCTTGAGCTCTCTCACACGAACAAATAGCACAACAAGCACACATGAGAAGATCACAGCTGCCTATATATTGAAGAATGAAGACAGAAAGAAAATGTCATGTAGGAGTAGATTAATATAATTTTTAATGTTTTTAAATTTGTGTTTTTAGTCTTTTAAATGCTGTCATTTAAGTTTTGAAGCCTTGTACTCTTTTTAATATTAATGCAAAATTCAAGTTTTTAAGTTATCTAAAATCCTGTCTTTTAAATTTTATGCACTCAAGTAATTTCCTGTTTACAACTCTTTTCCATAAGCTCTTTTAAGGTTATACAAAAGTATTTTAGTCATAAAAGCTTTTACAAAAGCTTTGTATGAATGTACTATTTCATTCAGAAAGGAATTTTGAATTTTAAACTTTTTGGAAGATAAGCTGAACATGGAAGAGCTTATGGGTTTAGTAGAGTGCTTATTTATAAGCTGGGTAGGTCTTTAGAGCTTATTTAGGTTTTTTAATTCCTGTTTAGAGCAAGGGATCAATAGTAAGAAATTTTCTTTTTCAGTATTTTGCTTTTATGTAAAGTGCTATTAACTGCTTACATCTGCTTATTTTGTTTCTTTCGATTTGTGCTTATTCAAGTATTCTATATGCTTATCTGTCTCTTTTTATTGCTTGATATCCTATGGTTTTTAGTTATGTTGCAATAACTGTGTATTTATATGCCTAATCTGCTGTAGATTGCTTAATTTCTTGTTTATAGTGCTTATTGCTTTGTCCTTTTTGTTTATTTTAGCTTAACTTTGCTAGGTAAACATCTGTTTTTAAGACTTTTTTCTTAACTTGCCCTTTATCAGTTTTAAAATGCATTTTTACCACTTAAAGGGGTGTTTGGCACTAGATGCAAAATGGGTCAATTTGGAGCTCTTATTGATTTGGGTCACTAAGGCAAGATTAACAAGCTTTATTAAGTAAATCTCATCTGTTTTGAAAGGTTTGTTAACTTAGAATCTCTTTTTTTAAGTCCTTAGTACCATTTTTTAATCGTGGTTTTATTAGTTTTATGATTTAGCTTATTCTGTTTAGTTTTGATTTAGTGCATTTGTGTTTACTTTTCTTTCTTATTTTGAAATCTAAAATGCCGGTGATCCAAGCTGCAGTATTCGATGGATTAAAAAGTTGAAAACTCCAATCAGCAGCTACTGAGTATCTCTCCCTTTTTCATTTGCCTATTTCATGGATTAAATGAGTTTCAAATTTCTTGTTCTTTGCTGTTATAAAGAGCTTAATGTTCAGGCTTTTCAGTAGTATAAGTCATATGCCCATAAGGATCTTTTTAATAGCTTAAAAATAAGCCCAAAGGTACCCCTTTAGGCTGTTTTCATTAACAATTTTGGCCAAACTGCTTATTAGCATTTTAGTGCTTATCAGTTTGATTTCTTGGCTTTTTATTGTTCCTAATTGCTCATTAGGTGTGCTTAGTTGTCTATCTTTGCTTATTTCCATTTTTCATTTGCTTAAATTGTTCTTAAAAAGCTTGTGTTTAAACCATTTGTTCTCAAAGTTAAAAGTTAAGCATTTTGTCTGTTTTCATTGAGCTTTTCCAGCTTATTCATAAGATTTCATAAAAAGTTCCAGTTATAAAATATGCTTATCTTTGTCTCTTCTTTAGTTTTGTAAAAAGAAAATTGAAAAAAAATGTTTTTCAAAAAAGGAGGCCACAGGGGTCGAACCTGTGACCTCCCCTTTAACTAGCCAAGCAATTTAACACAACACTCTGCTACAAAGTCGCCCTTGGGTCTTTTCTGTCAAAGCTTGCACTCTTTATTCTTTTAGCCCCTTTTTCCCTTATAAGTTATAGGGTTTTAGCTTATTAAGCAGCTTATTTGATAAGCTGCTTTCACCACTTCATTTTTATTTAATCCCTCACTGTTCAAGCTATTTTCCATGATTTTTCCAGATTTTGTTCATATTGTTTACTATTTTTAATCATTTTTTCTTTATAAATCCGTTTTTAATTCATAATAAATAAAATAAAAGTCAAAAAAATATAATTCTTTTTTTCAAAATTTTCTTTTATCATTTTTCACCTAGGAAAAATAAATTTACATCCGTAGGGTTTTTTTTGCAAAATTTTTGTTTTTTAAAAGAACGGGATTCGATCCCGTTTTCGATTACTTCGAGTTTTTAACTTTAAATGCTTAGTTTTGGGCGAGTGTTTCTTTTATTCTTTCTTTTTAGTCACTTAGGGTTTATTAAAAGTTAAAAAATCAATTTAGGATTAAAATTCGATAAATTAGGTTTTTAAGTCGCGTTTTTACGTTCCCGTTTTAGGTTTTAACTTAAATAGCTTTCGTTTTAGGGTTTCTTTTACTCGTTTTTGCATTTTAATTGTAGCAAAGAGAATCATCCAATCTTTGTTTATATCAAGATAATTACCAAACCAAACTCATTTTCAAATTCACGCCTCGTTGGGAAACGGATCGGGAGATTTTGATTTTCTTTGATAATGGAATTTCTTGGTGTCTTTTGGAATAGTATACTTTATTATTGTTATATAATCTAACCCTAAAAAATTTTGATTAATCTTTTGGCGCCGCTGCCGGGGAGGCGTGTTACGATTATCGAGTTGAGTTTGTTGTGCCTTGAAGGCCCTCCTTGTGAGTTTTTTGCTTTATAAAATATAAAAAATACAAAAATTTTTCATTTTCTTTTATTAGTATATAAAAAACAGAAAATCAAAAAAATAAAATACATTGTCCTAAATAAAGATAAACAATTCATCATCAATATAATGCTTTCCACTGAAGCATTATCATAATAAGTTCCCGAATCAAAGATTAAAACTTGCCTTTTGTGTCACTTGCGAGGTACGGCTCACCTTTAATTGATTAACAAACTACAAGAGGGGTATAAGGCGGGTTGTTCCGAGGAACTACGACCCTAAAGGAGAAAGGTTTTTAATAGCTTCGCGCTTTCCTATCCACGCTCCCTTTGTTGCATTTTTCTTTTTAAGAGTTACGCTGAAGCTTGTTGATTAATTGGTTTAAGTTGTCTTATCTCATTTTGTCCTTTAATAAAATGAATTATTTAAAAAACCTAAAAACCCAAAAATAATCTTCTTTTTGTTCTTATCCATTTAATTCTTTTCTTAACCCTCTATATTGTTTAATTCTTATGGCGTCATTCGATTATCGTTTAATCCCTTTACGTGATTAAAGAATGGCTCGTCTTGTGGGAGCTTTGCTTACATAGAACTGTGGGTTGTCAAAAGGGAGTCTTGCAGACAAGATCTGTTCCGGTACCCTGACTTGTCGCAACGACCCCTTTAGTTTTGAAAATATTTGTCTCAATTGTGGAGACCCGATTCATGGTCTATATTGCCGACAATGTGCTCTAATACGAAAGACATTGGAGGAAATTTTTCAAGAAATTCTAAACACTTCTGAGTCATCCAATGACAACACTAACATTGTTAGTGCACCTCAAGAGCCATTCGTCTTCAATCAAGACCCCGGTCAAAATTCTTCATGAGTCCTCCAACATTGCACCATTGTTGTTACGAGTGTGGGGATTCGTTAGGCGATATCTTTTTGTCGACGATGTACTGTAAGTATTGTGGGAAGGTGCTCAATTATGGTTATAATTGTTACCGCAAATTTCGATTATCCTAATCCAGAACCCTGCTACATCTAAAACCTTAATGAGATCCTATCAAATTTGCAAGGTTGCAACTACAATGTCTTTTGCGGTATGTGCCAACAATGTGGTTGTATTTGATATGATGGAGTTTGTTTTTATGTACTGTTGAAATGGACAACATCAATTTTTCAACTCCGTACTCTTCTAACGATTCTCCAAGTTTTGTAAACTACCCTCCACAAGCTCAATACGTGCCATACTCTTGTGAGTTATGTGGGATGATGCCCATCATGGCTATGATTGTCCACCTCAAGTCCCGTTTGTTTACAATCAGGACCCGTGTTCCAATCAAAACTTTGATTATTTTCCACAAACTTCATCTAGTTTTCCACAACAATATCCTTGTTATGAAGATTGTGGGGGTCCTCACGAGACTTTTCAATGTCAACCAAATGAATGAGATAATATCGTGAGCAAAATTCTTGCTATGTTCTATAATGCTTTTGTTTTGACCAATTTCAACCCCGTAATTAATACAGTCAATCAAATCCAATCTTCAATGCTCAGAAAATGAGCTTCTAAATGCTAGCGCAAAATAAGATCCATGGAGCAAATGACATCAATATGTGATATGGTTGGTCAATCTATGACAAAAGAAGAAAGAAGAATAGGCGAATTGCGGAAGATCAAGCGGCTAAAGATTCGAAACATGGAAAATCTCTATTTGCTATGTTGATGACGGGCTATACCATTGCCAATCATACACGTTTTATCAAACCAAGGAGCCCGTTGACTCTCTTTTAATGGAGGATGAGCTTCTTGCCGCTATTTTGAACGAAATCGGATGATAATATAAAGTCTAGTGGTGAGAACATTGTCTCCGATCTCTAGGAGTCGCTGGGGTATTCCCGACAGTGTGTGTGTTGTACATCTTTGTAACAATCCTACCCTCTTGAAGTCTTGTCACAAAAAGAAACACTCTGAGATTGTCGTCGATTTCAACGATGATTCTACTTCGAGTGATGACGATTCTCCCTACGGTGAGGATATCGATTATGTCGATGCATCACCTCCCGATGCTGAGATCGTCAGCTCAGAGGTGGTGGAGATTGTTATCCCGAAAGTTGGAGGGATTGATATTGAATATCTTCTTAACTATCAACAGACGTTTTCGTTCGTGAAAAATTGTTGCAATGTCAATCTTCTTATGGCTAACATTCGGAGCATTAAAAGATAATCCCACTCCATCTTCTGATTTTATGACCAAGTCTTCCTCCACATCTCCTAATCTTTTCTTGGAGGAGACTAACACAGTTGATAAATCTTTACCCGAAACTAAAACTTTTTGCTTTAATCTGGAAGAGATTAGTAGTGGCAGTCTCACTTCTTATTCAGATTTATCTCTTCCGGATTATGAAGCTTTCTATCTCGATGACAATCATGTTAAAGAGAAGAGTAGTGGCAGTACCACTACTCATGCTGATTTTTCTCAATATGATTCTTCATCTTTGATTTTCGATCAATCCGATTCATCAGGTCGTATAGGAGTGACTTTTATCATGGGGGTTCGTTTGATGACTTGCTCACATCTTTCTCCACGGAGTATGATTGTTTATATTTTAGGGTGAGCCCGATCCGGGTGGAGTGAACTTAGTATTGCTTACTATGGATCGTGAGAATGTTTCTTTCATTCGATAATGTGAATTTACCATATCTCGAGGTTGTCAATCTCCTCTCTTGGCATATGTTGTGTGGATCTTTCTTTCTTTTCTCACGTATCCTGTCTCCACCATATCTTCTCTCTTGCGGGAATGAAGATACCATTTTTGACCCCGACATCTCCATTTATCATTCTTTTATGCCAAGTGTATCTCATCAGAGTGGAACTTTCATGAAATTCAATGTTTATCCAAACCACGTAAATGAAAGTCTGATGGAGATTTTATCTTCCACTTACTCCCCCATGGACCAATGAATTCGGGGTCGAGTCAGGCTCAAGACTCTGTTAACAAAAATAAGCGCTTCGTGGGTGGCAACCCATGCTTATCCATTCTATCTTCTTTCTATTTGCTAATAAGTGTTTTTGTGTTGTGAAGAGGCTCGCCTCTTCCATTCTCGTTTGCTTGTGTTTTTGTGATGATTGTCCAGGATTGCCCAGATTTTTGAAGCCTCTCGTGCTCGCGGTTTTGTCCTTCGATCATAAGAGCTTCACATCCTCAACTTCATTTTGGGAATCCAATATCCAAATCTAATCGACTAACGTTTATCTGTAAGCATACTTAATAAATGGCTTAGGATTTGCGTAGAGACCCTTCTTAAAACATTAGGGACAATGTTTAGTTCTAGTATGGGGGGGGATATATCGATTTGATTGTGCCTGCAGCCGTTGTATTCGCGTAATCCCGTTTTTACCACCAAAATACCAAAAAAATGAAAAATTTTAAAATTTTTAAAAAATAAAATAAGTGTTTTGTCACAATTTTGACTTTCCTGCTTGGTAGAATACAAATAAATTTTGACCCGATCGAGCGTGTTGAGCTCTAGCTTGTTCCTTAACTTTTAGGCTAAGCGTTCGCGAATCTTCGCGAAGAACGAAAAATGATAGAGTTAAGTATGAGTTGGATGCTAAACAAGGATTATTTGGAAATCTTACAAGCTTATGTGTGTAATTTATGGCTTTTTCTCCCATAAGCTCCTAACCGAACTAATAATACGTGCTATTTTTGAAAATTAAACTTAAATCAACAATTTTTGAAGTATAGTCGATATCAATAATTTTAGTTCAAATTTATACTTAAATTTTCTAAAACGAAACTTTCTCTATATCGTGGTAATATAAAGTGTAATGAAAAAAAATAAAAAAATAAAAAAAATAAACAATGTAGTAATAATAATGTGGGCTGATAAAAGTTTGCTGCATCTTGCCGGCTCACAACCGATGTTGCAGCCTTCTAAAGAAAGCCCATAGTAAGAATAATAATCCGAGAGTGATAAAAGTTTGATGCATCTTGCCAGCTCACAACCGATGTTGCAGCCTTCTAAAAGGTCGAGGATTCCTTTACGAATGAATAATTATATTAAGTGTAGTAAACGTGAATTAATAAATATAGGGAAAATCTTTTTTTCTTAAATTTAAATATGCTTTTGAACTAAGACTATTTTATTTTAAGTTTTTCTAAATAAGCTATGTATATACA